>JBBMKA010066967.1:2328-48344 GCA_037833695.1 Sechiopsis laciniata | reverse complement strand
TAAATTTGAGTTAATTAATTGAAATTTATTGTCCATCACATAATATTTAAAAAACATCAAACTAGTTAATTTGTAAAATTTTTATGTGATTATTTAAAATAAAATTCATATCATAAAAAGTATTATGGTGAATACCAAATTAAATAATATTAGTCAATAAAGTTATGAATATAAATATAATATTTGAGATTTGAAATAATAAACAATTAAAATAAATTATTTTTATTAAAAAAACTCATAAATGTCAAATTATTCACAAATAACAAAACTCTTATACAACTCCACTACAACCATTCAAACGAGTTCTTATTATAACTTCTCTAAAAATAAACACATTCAAACAAGCTCTTATTATAATTCCTCTACTAAATCCTTTACAACTTGACATCCAAACGCCTCTTTAAAATAATCCTTCAACCAAACTCCTTTCATATTCTTTTAAGTAAAAGCCGATGCTTAATGGGAAGCTTGGCTGTCACATTGTTACCTAGCTCAAGGGATATTGATTTTCTCAAATTAAAAACAATAACATAAAAATAAAGTGATGCTTTTGCTTTTGCTTTTGCTCAACATTAATTGCTCATATTCTTACACTTTTCATTGTTGTCGTTGATACTCTTGCCAATCGGTGGTTGGGATATTAGTTTTTGTTTTAAGCCTTTTTTATTGGCTTTATTAGCTTGGACTCCTTTTAGAGGGAAAATTTCCTCTCTTTTATTTTCTTGTTGTGCTCGTTTGATTTAAGGTTATCGACCGTTTGATTTTATCAAAATAGTAATAATAATAATAATACTTTTTAAACCATATATATAAATAATATTAATAAGTGGTGTTTTTAAGTCATTTCTACTTCAAAATTATTTCCTTCAAAACAAAAAACATCAAAATTATTGATATTCTTTTTTTCTTTAGTCATATTGAAAAATTATCCCATCTAAAAAAGGTAAGATATCAACTCAAAATTCAAATCTCAATAAACCCAAAACAAAATTAAAATAAAATAAAATAAAAAAACAAAACAAATAAACAAATAATCGCCATGGTTTATCCCAAAAAAAAAAAAAAATCGTCATAGCAAATAGAGATGGATAAAGATTTCGGTCATGCTCGAATATAATCTAAATATTAATACCTACCTATGTGGTTAAATATGAACCACATTCTATTTTTCTTTATTTTATTTTTTTATCTTTTAGGTTTAAAATCAAATAGAATGTAACCTAAATTTTATAAGCTAGGCCAATATTCCTCGTATAGGTACTATAATTAAGAAGTTTCAAATTAAAGGGTTGGAATGACCATTTTCTAATTCAACGCCGAACAAGAAAGTTGAACTATATTTTTGAAATAGTAATTGATGTCCAGTTTATTGAGATTATTAAATTTTCATTTGGTTATAAATAATTTTAAAATAAATTTTTGGAAGCTATTTTTTATTGTTAAAATTTGGTTTGTTTTTAAATATAAATACATTGTAAATATCAACCATAATTTAAAATAATTGATGTACATTCAATTTTCAAAATTAGATAACAAAATGGACAATGTCTAAATAATACTTAATGTTAACATATGTTTAATATATTCATAAAAAAAAAGAGGCTAAATATGATATAATTATTATATAAAAAATTGTGCGAGGAAAATTACAAATTTAACCCTTACTTTATAAAAGTGCATGTGCTGAATGGTTGAAGCGGGTCCACTTTTCCAATACAAAGTTTTATGGTCTTATTAAATAGACTAAAAAGTAAATAAAGCGTACGCACGTGTGCATCTGCACGTGCGGCTTGGCTTCCGGGAAACTTCGCGGCCATTCTCCTCTAGAAGCAAGTACCTCATTTAGATGCGTATATATATATATATATATATTTTTTTTTTTGAGAAACATATTTTTTAAAAAGTTGAGAAGCTGTATTAGATGAAATTTTCTTCCAAAATATAATTTAAAATTTAAAGATTTGTTTTTTAAAATTAAAATTTAAAGTATTTGCATTCATAATTATTTATATATGTTATATTATATCATTAATATTTATTAATATCACTATTATAAAAAAATATGTTAATTATCTTTTAGGCTCTATTAGTATCGTAAATTTGTCTTTCAAGTTTAACTTTTGTTTGTCTTTTTTTAAATTAATAGAATACAGTTGTTTCTATATTTTGAATTTAATTTATACAATTTAAAAACTAATCATTTATTAACTTAGTAGACATGTGAATTGAAGAGAGATAAATTTTTAGAAAGAAAAATGATAAAAGATAGTACAGAGATAAAATACTTTAGGAATGAGAAAAAAGTTTATTTAACTAAAATGATCATTTGTGAACCTTGTTGATATATAGATTAAAAACCAAATTTAAATATTTAAAAGTAGATCGGCCAAAATTGAACAAACAATAAAATTTAGAAATTGAAATTGAATATTTAAAAGCGGATAAAGAAAAATACAACATGGAGGAACAATAATAGTATTTTAAAAGCGGAACAATAATACTATCATATATGTTGTGCAATGAGTGACGTGACATAAGAATAACAAGTCAAGAATTGATGTTGAAAATATAAAGTATTCGATATTGATTTGAATATTATTAGATATATTCCTCGATTATTCTTGTCGGTATAAAATTGTTTATCTCTCTCCTTGTTTTGAGTATTTTTTTTTCTTATACCTTTCCTTCAAAGTCAATTTAAGTGTACGGTCGTGATTAAGCGATCGATTGAAAAGGGATGGAAAATTATGCATTTCCATGTTTGGGGGAGGAACAGAGAGAAAGAGGAAGGGTTGGGATGTGATGGGATGGGAAGAGAAGAGTTTTAGAAAGTTTATATTTTTTTATATTTTTTTAATTTTTATAATCTTTAATTTAATTTAACATGTTTATTTTTTATTTTTTAATAACTATATTTTTATTGTATTATTTAATTACTTAATCATTTTGTTAATAATAATTTTTATTTTCCATTAACATTTTAATTTATTTCATTTTTTTTACTCGAACTTGGACAATCTCTTAAATTAAGAATTACAGTTAATATCATCCACCGACTCATCCATTTAATTTATATGACTATTTTATATATTGTATTTTGTTTATTTGTATTTCTTTTCTTTAAAATATATTATTTACCATTTATTTATTTGATATATCATGTTATTTAATCAACATTTCTAATTATTTATGGATTTGTATTTTTAGGAAAAAATGTATTTTAATATATTACAACTTCAATTTAAATGATATTATGTTGAGAATTTAGATTTAAGATTAAGTTTCATGATCATAACTTATTGAATTATATTTAATTATTATACCCTATTTATATTTATCATTTTCTTTTAAAATGAAATAATTATCATTTTTTTAAATATAAAATATTTCAATATAACATTTACAATTATTTATACATTTGATTTTTTTGGACAATAAAATTTGTTACACAAAATATATATTAATAAATATTGACTTTAGTATTCATCGAATTTAAGAATCAAAATATTATTCATCAAAATTTTTAAATGCATATATTCGTTTAAAACATTATTTTCGAGATAATCTAAATACATATTTATATACTTTATTTCGGTGGAGTACAGTAGTTCTAAATCAATTAAGTATATTTATATAACTAAATTAACATGTTTTGATTGTATTTAAATAAATATATATCACTGTTGAATAATAAAACTAATTAAATTATATTTATTTTAAAACAATATTTCATCAATAAATAAAAAAATATATTCAATTATGTCTGTTATATTAACTACTAAATATTTATTTTTTTTATATACATATAAAACAATGTAACTTTTCCCTTCTCATTCCACCAAACATAAATTTATTATCACTCTTCTTTCCTTCTCTTCACACCAAATATTAACTTACTCTCAACTCTTTTTTCTTCCCATCCGATCCCATTCCATCTTCTCCCAGCCAAACATGCCCTTTAGTTTATTGTGAGAAATACATAAAAGGTAAAATAATAAATATATATAGTTTAGTATCATTATCGGACAGAAATGTGACTCAATCGATATAAAATATGTACTTACAGTTAATAATTATAGGTTTGAATTGCTTCATTTTTAAATATTGACAAACCTTTTTTTTTTTTTTTTTTTGAAGCCAAACTAAAAAATAAATATAAATGTTAAGTTGAGCCAATAGAACATGTATAAGACATTACTTGTTTTAAAAATCAAACATTCTATTTTCACATTCCAAATCAAGTAATTTTGGCTAACCAAGATGAATCAATAACTTTTAAATGTGTATATAAATATTCATATTATCTTGTATTTTTTTTAACTATAAGATGAGAATATTTAAACACTTCTTCTTGTTAATTAGACATATCTCATGTCAATTTAGCTATACAAGTTAATAATTTTTATAATATTAATAATAATTATAACTAGTTCTGACTCATTAAATGACTAAATTTGACTATTGACACATTTTTTTTATTATCTTCGAAGCTATCTTCTTAAGCCAGCATTAAACGGAAATGTTACAATTAAGTTTGAAAATGACATGTAAAATCCACTTTAATGAGATGAAAAAGTCATGGTTGCATTTGAAAAGTCTTGGAATTGGGAGTGATTTCAAAACAAAAATTGAAAGCTATTTTGAAAACATTTCATCTGGAAGTTTTGAGAATTGAAGTTAAACAAGTCTATTGACTTAATATCCAGAGGGTGTTTGTTTGGTAGCTTGAAGAGTTATATTGAATAGTTAAAAATGAAGAATTATAGTAAAAAATTATTTTTATGTAGTTTTTGCGTAAAAGAGTTAAAGTTACAACCTTGTTTAAATGTAAATTTAAAATAAGTAATATTTCGAGTAATTAAAAAAAAAAAGATTTGAAATAAATAATTAGAAATCAGTGATTGAAAATAATTGAATGGTTATAAATGAATGATTAAAAATGAAAAGTTATTTTTAAAAATAAAAAAAATGAGGAATTAATAAAAACTTGTTTTAAAGTAAATTTTCGAAGAGAAATTAATAAATTTTCCATCTCCAAATCCTCATTAAATATAGCAAACAAAAAATAAAGATATAACTTAAATTACTCTAAAAAAAAAATTACAACTAAAATACATCTTTCACAAGAATAAATTACAAAGCAATATTATTATAATTAAAATCATGACAAAGAATAAAAAAAATAGGTCAACAAGAATAGTTAACTAGTAACAATATTATATATCCAATAACTTAAAGATTATGAATTGAAATTTCTCGGCCCTTAATTATTGTAATCTTAAAAAAAAGAAAATTGGTCAAAACGACCGAGTGGAAGTCAAGAGAGAAGATCCTACGTCATTGTACGCGTTCCAAACGCGGTTCTCACCTCACCTTCCATTTGAAAACTTTAATTTTCGAAACAAAATGCCTTAATAGTTAAGGAAAAATCTCCACCGTCAATCGTGGCCATCTTAACCCTCTGATGTCATTACGTGTCAAAATCAAAATCGCAGACGTAAACTCCCAAACTTAATTAAAAAAAAAGAAAAAAAAATCAGTGGAATTACTAAACTGATTTTAGAGATAAAGCCTTCCCGGATTAGCAGCAAAAACAAAATCACAACCTTTTTCCGGTAATCTCAAATTGTTCCTTTTGGGATTCACATATATATATAAATCCCTTCATATCCCACTTTCTTCTCCATTGACTCTTTCTCCTCTTTTTGTTCTTTCACTGTTTCTCTGTTTCTTCGAATTCCGGCAGATTTCGCCGTTGATCGGCTTTTTTTTTTTGTGTCGGATTTTGTTAATTTCAAGGGGGAGAAGAGATGAGTTATTATAATCAAGGTCAGCCGCCGGTTGGAGCGCCGCCGCCGCAAGGTACTTCGCTGATTTTCTATTGTGTTTTTGGTGTTAGATTGATAGAATTTGTGTGTTTTGGGTAGAGATATGTTCATTTTCCGACAGTGAATCTCCGTTTAGGCCGGAGATGTAGATATAAGGAAAAAAAATCCTTATCCTTGTTTTAGGATTCTCGTGATAGAGATATGACTTGAACTATTTGATTTCCGCTATTTCGACATTCTGTATTTTGTTTTCTCTTGGATGCAGGTACGTAAATTTTGTGTTTTCATTTGATTGTCGCTTTTGTTTCCATAACATTTCCGATTGAGAAATATTTAAGTCTATGTCCGAACATGACTTAAAAAATAATTTTTGTTCAATACGGGTTGCATCTTATTTTATTTTATTTTTGAATTTAAAATAAAGTAGAATGTTGTCTACGTATGTGGACATTATATTTTAGATCATGTTCGGTCATGGTTTATCTTTTCTTTTAAGAAATATTTTTATTGTTTCTTTATATTTTATCAATTTAATCTTGATTTTATTCGGATTATTTTTATTTAATTATTGATTATAGTATCTATATATTTCTATGGAAATATATGTATTTAAACTTTTTAGTGAAAATTAATAGTTTCAGAGTAATTTCAATTTGGTTTCTTTTTGTTACTTTTTCTTTCAAAATTAAATTCACCTAAAAATCAAATAACCCCTATTTAATATATGAGAATTAAAATTAGTCTGCTCATTGTTTTAGTCAACATCATGTTAGGCAACGATTTTAAATATGTCCAATTTTGAAATATAAGAAATGGATTGAAACTAGATCCGGAAATAAAGAAAATGCATTTTTTCTCAAAATTTTATTAAAAAAGAAAATATAAATTAGAATCAGGAAAAAGAAAAATAAAATTCAACAGAAAAAATCTTCGGAACCTCACCAGGTAAAACCAATTGTGATGATTTAGGGTTTTGGTGGTGGTTTTTTATTTTAGGTTATCCGCCGGAAGGTTATCCAAAGGATGCTTATCCGCCGCCGGGATATCCACCTCCCGGAGCTTATCCGCCGCCGCAGTACGCTCCTCAGTACCAGCAACCTCCTCCTCAACAACAACAGAGTAGCAACGCCGGTTGCTTGGAAGGCTGGTAAATTCCTTTTTCTCTCTCTCTTTTTTTTTTTTTTTTTGATTATTTAGTTCATGGCGGTTGGAATCGGGTTCCGACGACCAGTATCGGATTCCGACGACTCAGTATCGGAAACTGAGTTCACAACGAGTCAATGGCGTCGTCTCGGGTTAAGCCTGTAACCAGATGTTTCTCTTGGAAATAACGCCCCCGTGAAATTCCTAAATTGACCCCGACCCCCGATTCTTTTCTGTCCTGTATTCTTTCTCTTTTATTATTATTATTTTTTTCTATCAATTTTGTTTTAATTTATTTTGATTTAGTAAATTCTATAAATGCCACATGAATTTATATTTGTATATGTATATATTTTTTTTTAATTTCTAAACAATTTATGTGAACTACACATGGGAATATTTCAATAGTTAAAATTACATGACCACCTCTTTAAATATATATATATATATATATATATATTAGACACATTTTGAAACATAAAGTTCTTTTTTTCTTTCTCAGTTCTGCAATAATCTTAGAATTAAAGTTAAAATCTTAAAGTTGAGTATTTTTGGTACTAAATTGAGTTTAATATGAAACTCTGTAGTTTGGCTGCGCTGTGCTGTTGCTGTTTGCTTGACGCCTGCTTCTAAAGAGTATTCATTTGCAATTGTGCTGTGCTTCAATTTCTGATCTCTAATACAACTTTTCTCTTTACAAAAAAAAAAAAAAAAAAAAAAAGAAAGAACGGAACTCATTTTGAAATTTTAATTTCTTGCGTTTTATTTATAATATTATAGGCTTAGTGCTTGTACTTTGTTTCCTCCTCTTTTTCTCTCTACATTTTTCTTATTATAATAACGTCATCTTATGTCTTTCCTCTTTTCTCTCCTCTTCTTTTATTATTTTATTATTTTTTTAGTATTCGAAATTTGAACTCTTATGAAATTTTTTGGTCCAAGATATATGTTATACACTATTGAGTTATTGAATCCAAAAAGAATTAGGGGAAATATGAACCTCACATGCCAATTAATTTAAAACTAAGCCTATTGGTAATTTTGTTGGCAGAGGCCATGATATAAACAATGTTGAATTCCAACTCAAAAACATGCGCATATATATAGTAAAAAAAAATTGAATTTGAAATCAAAGTAGTGATGAAATTTTACAAAAAGAAAAAAAAAATCCTATTTTTTAAAGTACTTTGTATGACTTAATTATCAAGTGTTAGATTGTTGTTGGATTAAAAAAAAATTGGTGATAAAGACTTTGTTTTATAGGATTCGATTAAGGAGAAATTTGACCGTGTAAAAATTCTACCGCTGAGAAGTTTATATCTTGCCATGTTAGTCAAATTTTACAAAATAATTACAAATTTAGACAAATTTGAAAATATTTGTATCTATGGTAAAATATACGGTATGGTTAATAGTCGTTATAGAATATAATTATAGTATTATATATTAAATATACGGTATGTTTGATTATGATTGTTATTTTTTTTTTCTACTATTGTAAATATTTTTCCAATTTGATCTATTCCTAAAAAAAATCCTTTAAATATTTAATTTGGATATTTTTTTAAGTCTTTAAGGGTGGGTTGAAATTGAAAGAGATTTTGGCACTGTAGTTTTATTATTATTATTTTTAAGCATTTTAGCAGTATAGTTAAATAGATGTATTGAATGTATTAAGATTAAGGTAGTCTTATTCTCAAAAAAAAAAAAAAGGGGAAAAAAAAAAAAAGATTAAGGTAGTCTAATTTCCTCAACTTCTTAATTTATTGAAGAGAAGGGCAAATGATTTTGCAATTGACAAGTGGAAGCATGGTTTTTGGCTTTTAAATCTGTGGGGGCTCAAACACACCAAAATTAGAATATATTGTAGGTAGCTGCACAATGGGGGTAGTTGCCCGTCACCATCCCCGTCTTAAAAACACATGTTTTTTTATATATATATTTTTTTGTATTTTTGGTTCCATCGATCAAAGTTATTTTTTTAAAAGTAAAAATATATGGTTTTAAGGTGGATAAGTATTTCCAAAATACTTTCACACTCTTGAATAAGTATTACTCTATTTTTAATTGACGAGAAAATAATATTAAATTATATATGTGACACATTATTATTCTTTAATATGAAGTATGTTAGATGTATCTTTTTAGAAATTGACAATTTTTAATCATTTTCTAAATGGGTCGGTGACGCGATTGATTATCTAGTTTGGTGTTAATCATTTTTTACTCCACGGTCATGGTTCGATCTCTCGAATCGGTATTTGTAATCTCTTCCCCAACTTGTACTGAAAAAAAGAAATTGATAATTTTTTCTCGTTTTAATTTGGTTTAATTTTCTTTTATTACTATTATAAGTCCAAATTAATGATCTTTTTGTTGATATTTTTTATATATATTCTATATTTTCTTTAAATATTATATGTATGTCAATTTCACATTTTATATCACTTAAGTTGATAACATTTAAATTATGGTCTCACTTGAATGAAGTTTTGTTGTAAATGTACACTATGCTGTCCAATTTCCTAGCAATTTTTGTGACAATGAATTTCCATATACCATGTTCTTAAATGAGATGAGGAATCTAATGGTGAGATATCTCTTAATAAAAAAAAAAGGACAAATCTCTTGCAAACATAGAAGACGAATCAACAAAAATAATAACTTAATGAGTATACTAATAAGAGTAATAATTCAACGAAATTAGAGTTTACAATCAAACAATAAAATCATTGCGTCACTAACTCATTTGGTATAATAATAATCATTTTGATTCTTGTTATTTAAGTTTTTTTTAAGGAAATCTTATACGATAAACTACAGGTTTAATACTTTAGATTGATGTCTGTTTGATAACTCAACATTAAAGTATTTATTAGGTCATAATCTTGAGACTTGTAGATTTAGACGTTGAACTTTAAAAAAGTGTGTCTAATAAAAAATGACAGTCAAATATTAATTTTTCAAGATTGAAATCGTGATTGTAAATTTGAATTAAATTACAACAAATCGATCAAATCATTACGTTATCAACTGGTCTAATTTTAATTAGGCAATACTAACTAATTGAACACATGCTTTTCAGTTCAAAAATTGTAGAGTTGATTGAATAGAAAAAAAAAGAAAAAAAAAACAAATTGTAGAGTTGAAATTGATCTTTAAAATGATAATTGTCTTATTCAATAAATTATACTTTGATTAAAGATTATACCATGTCCTTAAGGATATATTTGTCTGTCAAAGATGTTATCGATTAATATGTTAAGGAATTTCAAATGAATTAAATAGATTTTCATGTTTTTAAGTAAAAAGTTAATAATTTGATGTAAAAAAAAAGAGAAGTTAATACTTAGATTTCATAGGATTTTAGATTAAATTACAAATTCGCAAATGGCATGTTTTTTTTTTTTTTTAAGGAAACAAATGGCATGTTTAAGTTGTCTATTAATATTGATTTAAAAAAATAAGTTGTCTATTAATAAACTAATATTTTGATGTCCTTTTAAGCAGTCATCAAAATATAAATATACAATTACGTTCGTTCCAAAATTTTCTCATCCAGACAAAATAATAAAAAATAATAAAAAATTTTCAAATTCCAAATTATAGAATTTGTTACTGTATGCAACTTTGCCGATTTCTTATGAGTTGCGATTTAATTTTTTTTTTTTTAATTTTTAATTTCCCTTTTTTTCTCTCTTTATTACAACGATTAATTAAAAGTTCTATTAAAAAAAGTTTCAATTTGTTTTTCTAAAATTCAATAATATTTGAGAATAAATGATTCAAATTCCCAACTTCTTATGTTTTGTTAAGTCATACACCATTCACTCAACTCTTGTTTGTGGTGGAAAAAAAAACCACTCATGCATGTGTATAATTACTAAGGCTGCATTTCATAATTATTTGATTTTTTTTTTTGAAATTTAAATTTATTTATACTCAAATTTTCAAATTTTCAATCATGTGTTTCATCCTTTTTACAATGTATCAATCTTTACTTAAAAAAGCATGTGAATCATAATTAAATTTAAAAAACATAAACTAAAAATAAAATGGCTATCAAACAGACCCTAATTTTTCGAGCGTTTAATTTGTTTACAAATTTTAATAATATTTGTTTAATATAATAAATTGGGAAATTTTCATATATGATAAAAATAAAATATGTATAGCAACATTTTATAACCAATTCTTGCATCCAATGAGTTAGTGACATGTTGATTATTTTATTTGGTGGAAACCCATTTGAACTCCACAATCACACCTACTTTAAAAGAAAAAACTCCACCACCACAAGTTCAATTCCGAAAATCAATAATACATTTTATATAGGTTGGTTGGTCTCCTCCTAACTTTTCAATTAATGCAATAAGAGAAACGGTAAATGACAGTATTAGAACATGAAAAACAAACCAAAATTCTGAATTATGAAATATTTCTAAAAATAAATGTTATAATTAAAATAGACAATTGAAATTGTAAAAATGAATTAATAAAGAAAATCAATTAACCAACAAAACTCAAATACAAATAGGGTTGTGAAGAACAAAATTATGATTCCGCTTGGTCTGGCAGCTGAATCTGAGCCTGGACAAACTATTAAAAAAAAAAAAGAGGCTCAGGATAATATAATATAATATAATATAATAGATAAATATATGAATGTTCTCAAGAGAAATAGAGAGGGCGGTTTTTTCAACCCTAGCTGCAAATTTGAACAGAATTTTGAATGTTCGAGCCTTCAAAAAAATCCAGCAGATTCAATTATTCCCTTTCGGCAACTGAGGTATCTCGTTTTTCTCCTTGGAATTTGCTAATTTTTTTGCTTTGATTTTCGTTTTCCATAAATGTAACAAGCATGATGAAATCGAAGCAATAGGTTTCTGTAAATTTAGCATCATCTTCTCACCCGATCGAATGAGAATGAGACTGTTAGGGTTTTGCTATGGCTTTTCTGTTCGATTTCGATTTGATTCGTTGAAAACGAAATGTAGAACTTAACTTTGAAGACTTTCGAATGGATTGAATGTTGAAACTGAGGATTTAGGTTCCGTATGGATTGGATTATTAGGACTTTGAATGAATGGTCATTGTTTTTGCGAATTTGTGTAGTGGCGTCCGCGATCAATTAGGAGATTGGACTTATATTCAATGGCGTTGTCAGTCGGTTTATATGTGGTCTTTACTCTATGAACTCTAGGACGCACTCTATTTTTTATTTTTTTTGTGAGTACAATCGGGGAATGGGCGATTTGAACCACAAACCTCATAGTTAACGGCGATAAAATCAAATGCCGCTGAGATATTGCTTTTGTTGACAAGTCTACTTCTGATTTGGCTTAAACACATATAGACTTCTTTTCACTCCAGTAGTTCTCTTTTTATCTTATCACCTCGGATAAATTTGAACCTTTGTCAGATTGGGTGGAGGTTACAATTTCTCTTTCAGTTTAGGTCCTTTTTTTTAAAAAAAATAAAAATAAAAAACTTTTGTATAATTGTTTGACATTTTGGCCAGGTTTTGAATATATATATATATATATATATATTATTTTAATATCCTAGAGTGCTCGAGACAACTTGAGTGTACTTTGAGTGTTTTCACGGGACAATCTGCGTAACCCTATAACAGTTGGGTTTCAAGGAAACTCATAGAAAATTAATTCCTAACTCAAAATAGGTGGTAACCATAGATAGATCTATAACCTTTTGATTCTCCAAGTCCTTCTTGATCACTAGGCGGACTCACGATGGTTAGGTTTTTGATGTTTTCTTTTTTACGGTTGTTATATTCAACTTGGTGTGAAGTAAATAGTTAATCTTACGTTGGATGAAAGCTTAGACTTTCTCCCTGCGTTCTCTTTGGAGGTTTTGGATATGGAAACAAATTTGTTCCTTTTCTTTTCTTAATAAAATTTTCTAATGTGAAAAAAGCTAGTTGGTGCGTGAGGTTTCTTTCTGCTGCTTTTGATGGGTGCTCCGAAGCAAAAATGGACTAACCAAGAAGAATCAGCCTTGAAGGCTGGAGTTGTTAAGCATGGGGCTGGAAAATGGAGAACAATACTTAAGGATCCTGAATTCAGCAATGTACTATATCTTCGTTCAAATGTTGATCTCAAGGTAAATAATACTGTCTGTTTTAGTAGTCTTGAGCAAACTATTCCAGAACTCTTTATGTAAAGTTCTAGTATTTTTTTGTATAAGAAACATTTTTATTACAGGTATGAAATTACAAAAGGGGCCTGTGGCCCATTTACAAAAGGGATCTCCAACTATTGGTTAAAATATCATAGCTATAGTCATAGAATAGGGGAGATTGTTTGCACCACGAAATAACAACATTAGTTGAGTTTTCAATGGATCGATAGAATGATGTAGTCTTGTCTTGGAAGGTGCGACGATTCCTCTTGAGTCAAACGCTCCTTCTTGAAGGGGTGTCCCATAAGTGTAACTCGTAAAAGGGAATGAGTATCTTTGGGTATAACTAGATACCATGAAAAAGAGCCTCTAATAAAATGAGTCTCTTCGGGGTGTCCCATAAAGTTCTAGGATTGTTTCTTAATATTGGTTGAAAGACGACTTGTTTTGCGAAACAATTTATATTGAAAGATAGATTAATTTGTGTTGTCACTATTGAAAAAGGACAAGTGGAGAAACATGAGTGTCATGGCTAATGGCTGGGGATCCCGAGAGAAGGCCAGGTTGGCACATAAGAGACCACATGCTTCTAAAAAAGATGAGAGTATTGCAGCTCAAAGCGTTGCTGTCCAAAGTGAAGATGAATCGCCAGAAGCTAAGTCTGTTTCCCTTTCCTTGGACAACAAGCAGATGGCTGGTCCAAAGCGATCAAATGTAAGGTTAGTCAAATCTTTCATTGGTTTTCTGTCGCCTTTTTCTGAGCTCTTGTTTATTTGGACATGTGCTTTGTAATTTTTTATTTGTTTTTTTTTTCTAGAACATTTTGAATTTTGTTTTCCCACTTAAGAAGCTATGTATAGACGTATGTTTTTCTTATTCATTCTGCTGAAGGATTAAGGAACACACATTTATACAACCCTATTCACAACTACTCTTCTAAAAATAGGTTACATGAAAACAAACTTAGTGAACCCACCACTCATATTTCCATATTTTGGAGTCATTGTCTCCCGTTCTTGTGATCTTCGCCACTATATTATCACCGTGGATGTATTTTATGTAATCAGTCTTGATAGGATATTTTGTAACTATTTCATACATTAGTGATTTTTTTTTTGTTTCCTTTAAAAAAGAAGTGGCATGAATTGTAGGAAGAACTCCAATTAAAGCAATAAAAGCCAATAAACGTATAATTTCAAATTTCAATATGTACATCGTGAAAATCCTCCTATCCCATTCATTCCACAATTAAAGAAAAGGCCTAAGGTTTTGCAATCAGCTGGCTGAAGGATTCTGGCTAATCTTCACGACACCCTAAAATCCTTTGGAGAGTGCCCGTGATATCCCATGAGAGACCAAAAATTCTAAACAGAAAATTCCAGCTTGTTTAAGTTTTAGCTATAAGCTGCACTAAAAAAAGTGACCAATGTTCTCGCTTTTACAATTTATTTGGTAAGTACTTGTTGCTTTTAAATTATAAACTTACAAAATATGAGAGATTTATCTTCTCCCTTGGCTTAAATTAAAAGAATATGGGGATTTTAAACTAACAGAATGTTGAGCATGTTTTAGGCGTTCAATTTTGAGATTGTCAGATCTCATTTTTACCATTTTCAAACTATCGAGTGATTTAAGCCTAGGGACTTCATCACATCTTTGCCTCTAGAAAAGAATATGGATTCTTCAAACTGCCTTTAATTTTGCATCATTATCACTCCCTTACCCACCATCCCAAAATAATTCTTTTCCTTATCAGGTATCTTTCTTATATATACATAAAACAGTACCGTTTTTTGTAATATATGTTTGGACGTGGTATTTCTTTTAAGTGTTAAATGGAAGTTATTTTAAAAGTCAAAAGGACTATGGCTGCTAGCTGTAAGAACAAATCTAATCTTCCTAGCCCATTTGTTTATTTTCTATTCTAAATAAATGTATCTTTTGCCCACTTTTGAACAGAAAAGAAGAGGAAGATGATGAAGAAGAGGAAGAAGATGAAGAAGAAGAAGAAGAAGAAAAAGAAGTAGAAAAAGAAGTAGAAAAAGAAGTAGAAAGAATAGAAAGAGATGCAAGATATGATTGTCACAGTTGGGAAATAAGGTCAAATTCCTCCATCACATTTTAGGTTCTAATACACAAAACCTAGAACATTGGCAAAACCCCCCCAACAGTTTACTGGTAGGAAATGTTATTATTCACTTTGAGAAAGATAGGTGGAATATGTTTTATCATCAGAAACATGCATTGATGTGACACATTTGGTAGCAGAGAGAAGTTTAACTTGTTTTTCATTTTACAGGTTAGATAATCTTATAATTGAGGCCATTTCTACATTGAGGGAACGTAATGGCTCTATTAGGAATAGCATTGCTTCATATATAGAGGTAAATAAAGAAATGCGACTTGTGTTGAAGCTCTTTCTTCAACTTCTCATCAATTCAAGTAGAAAATGAAGGCAAATGTTTATTTGGGGAAATTTAATGATTTAGGTTTCTTGCATATTTTGTTTTTCTCATTTGTTTCTTTTTTCTATATGCTAAATAAGTAGAGATATATGGGGAAAATTGCAAAAATTGGATCTATTGAACTCTATTCCTCATTCCATTCTCTCTATTTAGTGAGTTTGAAACAAGCGATAAGAAACAAGAACAGAAGTGTTCAGAGTGGGAAGAAGTTGAATACATAGGCTAATTAGAGTGCAAATACATAGGAATAACCTATAAATACAAGTCTATGCACCAAAGAAATAGAGAGAAATATCCATATAGAAAAAGAAACATCATGGTGGGTGTCGGTGGAAGCTTGCATGTCGATGTCGCCAGAAAAGAAGGAAGAAAGAATGCTGCCAGAATAATCCTCGAGTCATTGGCCTCTAATTTGAACTTGTGACTTGTGTGTCGATGCTGTTAGAGATTGTCAAAGAATATGAAAGAGGAAGCATGTGTTTAAAGTCACTAGAGAAGAAAGAAGAAGCTCGATGTTTTCTGGAGATGAAAACGCTTGACAAAAAGGCTATATTGCCATAGAAGAACACCGCTGCTTGCTGACGGTCGTCGGAGGAAAGTGTTACACCTCCAATGAAATGCCCCTTGTTTATGACTCAGTTGGCAGAGAACGGCAAGGGTAATGTCATCAGAAGATGGTTAGAGAAAGAAGTAGTAGGTTGTCAGAAGATGTTATGCCGGAGGAGAAAGAAAGATTGGGGTAGAAATGAGGAGAGGGATTTCAGGAAGAGAAGCATGATAAGGATCTAGGGTTTTTTGCTTAGGATATCGGAAAAAAGGTGTAGACGTTGCTCAGGAGCAAAAGAGAAGAACAAGATGATAGAAGATGCAACTGTGGTGTTAGAGGGAGGAGAACGACAGTGACGGTGAAGAAGGGAAATCAGTGCCGGAGGCGAGTAACCTTCCCTCCTCCCCGACACCAGAGGAGACGCAACGTCGAGGAGGAGGAAAGATTTTTGTTGAGCAAAGTTTGTTGAAAGAGGTCCCTTTTGTTATTCACCTTGGAAAAAAGTAGAAACAAAAAGACTAACCATGCACTTTTTTTTTGATAATCGGGAATCGTAGCTTCACTCTACTATACCTGGGGATACTTGTCCGTCCTGAGGCTCGGACCCAGTAGACAATAAGAGATTTTACAATTATGCTCACTTGTGAGTTTCGAACTTGAGGCCTCCTCATAACCGTACCTTAGAGACTCCAAACCTCTACCATTGAGGCTGCCCCTTGGGGACCTAACCATGCTCATTATTGTTTGAACTGTTTTTTTAATCCCAAAGTTGGAATTTCTATAGTACAATATTTTGAAAGATGGAATTCAAATTCTTCATTTAATAATGAACTTAATATTGAGTTTAAATAGACTATAAGAGATGACCTAATCATAAAAGGAAAAGATAATACCTAATCATAAAAGGAAAAGATAGAAAATAATATTTAATCTAATCCTAAAAGGAAAAAATAATTAAAAAGACAAAAATACTAAAATACTAAAATAAACATAAACCAACACAATTTCAATTTCAGAATGAATGAGGAGGATTATATACCATTGATTAGCTTCTTTAATGCTTCTATACTCAACGGCTAGAAGAGGAAACCAAGGTAAGATCAAAATTGAGATGGTAGTTCCAATTTTTTTATTTATTATAGTTGGAGGTTTGGTTTAGGGGTCCAGTTTTACACTTTTGATAGTTTGTGAGTTCAATTCGTGCCCATGAAAGTTTAGGGGTGTTGTTAATTGTTATAACTCCACTTTTTGGAGGTGTTTCTCTTTGTAAATTTTCACTTTATCAATGAAATGCTCTTGTTTATTATAAGAAGAGTTTGAAGTGGGAGTACGCAAAAAACTAGAGCGACTATTTGGTTTGCTTTTGATGTGAAAATCTTAATTTTGTAATTGATAATCCTGAAATTGAACTGTGTTTGTCCTGCATAAGGTTTCATATTTTTCATGCACTTTTTCTCCCCCAATTTGAGCTCTATATAATTTCCTGGCTATATAGCCCATTGTAATGGCTTGCTATTGTTGGTTTGATTATGATTAGATTGGAGTCCTTTCTTAGTAGTTTTGTTGGAACTGTTTGTTGTACCTGTTTTTTTCTTTCATATTACTTAATACTTTTTTTTTTTTTAAAAAGGCTTCTATTGTTGATTTATTTTCATCAACAGGATCAATACTGGGCTCCTCCAGACCTCAAGAGGCTGTTATCATCAAAGTTGAAGTTCTTAACAGCTAGTGGTAAACTGATCAAGGTAAGCAAATCTGAGATTTCATTATTCATTTCTTAAAAGAAATATTCATAAGTGCTTTGGCTTACTTGAGCTATTTGTTTATTTCTCAAAATGCTGATGTTATAAGTGTGTTGTTTCTTGTCCAATGCTTTAGTTTCTGCATTACACTTCTATACTATATGTTGATATATACCAACTTTGCGACTCGTGAAATGTAATAGTTATTTAAAATTTTAAAGCAATTTGCTGAGAAATGAACTAATGTTCTCTGGAGAAAGAGGGTCATATTTGAGGCAATTCACAATGATGGTATAGTCTTGATGTTAGTTTAGGAAAAATGTTAACCTCAATTATGTGCTTGAACTTTTTTTTTCTTTCTTTTTTTGGGGTAGGAAACAAAAACCTTTCATCGATGTATGAAATGATGACAAAAGATTCCCTTGAATATAATTACAAAAAAACATTTACAGTGAGATAATAATATAGCAAGGCTATAATCACAAATAAGGTTAGAGTCATGTGCCCGACATAAAGCTAATAACTGGTGCCTTCAATGAAATGCTCCAATATTTGTTGCTTCTCCGAGAAATTACGCTCCAACCATAATTTCCAACAAAATGCAAATAGAAAATTATGTCAAACTACTTTTTTTTTTCCCATGAAGGGGTGCCCAATGTGAGTGTAGTTAAGAAGTGTTGATCTAGGGGGACTTCCTTTGTAGATTATCGTGTGTGTTGATCATTTCGTGTCTAAGTTCCCACATGAAAATTTTCACTTTTATATGTTGTTGCTCATTCCATAACTGTTTATAGAAGGCCCTATGCTTATCAGCTTGAATTTCCTTTGGTGGATCTGAGGCTGGTTGGAATTTTAGCTATCCTTTTTGACTATATAGCTCAATAGGAATTTGGCGAATTTTGCAATAAGTTTAGAGAAGGCTAGAGCTTAACATATAGAAGATCTTAATGCTTTGATTTGGTTTTTTGTTTAGTCTTAATGCTTCATTGTTGGTCATTGATGTTTTTATTTGTAACTGCTTAGTATGGTAACTATTCTTTTTATATACTTCTTGTTGTTTTATGTATGACAGCTCCTCTTTTTATTTAAAGTATTGCTTCTCTTTTTTTTGTGGTCGATAAATTAACCTAGTAACTTAAACTTATTTATTATTGGTGATTTAATATGGTATAAAAGCAAGAGATCTTGAATTAGAACTCCACTAATATCATTACCTCCCCAATTAATATACTTTCATTTATTGGACCTTCTACTGATTTTTAAGCCCACAAATGACGGGATTGTTGATATAAATAAATTTACCTTATCATAATAACTAAAACTTTTGAGTTGTTTGATGATTTAACATTTTCATGAGGACTCATATTCATGCAATTTGTTGTGGTTTGTTATAAAGTTGTTGTGAATCTTTTTACATTCTTTCATATGCTAGATATCATGGGTACCTGTTATGATTTTTTTTTATTTCTTCTTCTTTGGTTGTTCAGGTTAAACGAAGATATAGGCTTCCTCCAACGGTGTCTTCATCAGAGAGGAGGGGCTCTATGTTATTGTTGGACGACCGGCACAGAGATTCTATGAGGGCTGACAAGGAGGAAATGTGCACTCTCGCAAAAGCTCAAATCGATCTCGAATTAGCAAAGATGAGGACCATGACTTCCCAAGAGGCAGCTGCTGTTGCTGCTCAGGCAGTTGCAGAAGCCGAAGCAGCGATAGCAGAAGCCGAAGAGGCAGCAAGGGAAGCCGAGTTAGCTGAAGCAGATGCCGAAGCAGCACAGTCATTTGCTGAGGCTGCAATGAAGACGCTAAAAGGGAGAAATCTCCCGAAAATGGTAAAATTGTGTTATATTTATACTGTTGAAATTGCATTAATATCTAGTCGTTTGTTTCCTTAACTCCATCAAATTAAACTATTATGGATTGACCTAGTGGTCAAAGAGAGTCTTGGAGATCTTAACTCCATCGGGTTGGGTTTATGAGTCAATAAATTAGATCCTTTATCAATAATTTACACAGGGATTTGACCATAGAAGCTACATTAGCTTTACTAATTGTGAAAGTCTTACGAAGTCTTAGTAACAAATTAGCGGATATAGAATCTCTCACATACAAAATTTGCAAGCATGTTATTTTCAAATATTAGAGGTTAGGGTGGGCGACGGTTAAGTTGTTATAAATAGTGAATTTTTATAACAGGGAAAGTTATAACTTATAATAACATGTTTGAGGTACAAGCTGTTATGATAAGAGATTATTATGACAAGAGTTTTATTTTTTTAGCAATAGAGTTATTATAATAAGGAGAAGGTTATTATTACAAGGTTAATGTTATTATTGTTGAAATGAGGGGTTATCGATTAACCTATCGGTTATATTATAATAGGTAGCCCAAATATGAATTGAGTTATTATAATTCTTTTTCTTTTTGATCAATCTAATCCAACCTTAAACGGGCCAAATACCCCTTAGGATTCAGATTCAGTTGCTGAGATGGTAAAACACTTTGCTGGAAATAGTATTGAATGAGAGTATATTTGGAGCGACGCCTATTTTTAAACTTGAGTCGGAAGTCGAAACAATTGAACAATTGCTTTCATCTGCTCATATAATCCCGCCTTCTACTTAATGATTAATATGCCCCTTAGTATCCTAATATGCCGCTTTCGACTAGGATTCTTTCAACCAGCATTGTTGTCATTTAAGCTTTACTCATGATTCATTATTTTTACATGGCCGTTAACGCTTCAAAATTCTTTTCTTGTATGCCCCTTTTGGTACACACTTGCAGATGATTAGGGTTTGATGGAAAGCAAAGACGATCGACATGTTTTGCGCTTGTGATAGAATAGCATTATAAGCGGGGTCTCCATTTTTCTCAATCGCCTTTTGGTCAACTCGAGCAACAGTATCATACCTGACTCTACATGATATCTAAACAAGAAAAACAAAATCAATGGGTTTAGTTAGTTGCATGTAAAAATGTCTATTGCTTGTAGTGTAGGAAATCTGTGGGCATATCTATGCTCATTGAAGCTCTAATGAATTATTGTCATTGTTGTTGATGAAACTTTGGAGTTGTATTAATTAAGGTAAACAAGGAAAAGTTAATAGTAAAAATAAATGGTGTTTTTGTTAAAAAAGATATAAGTTTCATTTGTCTAAAATACATTTTAGTTATGTCTATTGCAGTTTTTTACCCTAACCAGGGTTGAACTCAATCGGCATCGTGTTAATTTATGATCTGATAACAAATCTTCCATCCAATTAATTCCCAAATATTGTTAAATTAAAAATGTTTTTGACCTGGCCACTTCTGTACATTTTTTTTAGAACAAAGAGAAAAGATGGTACAGTAAAATAAAAGTCGAATATTATTTCATCTCAACATTTGTTTGGTTTTTGCCCATTTTAATCTTGATTTGTCAAACGAACCCCGTTCTTGTTTATTTAATTTCTTTATTTTCGTTTTCAAAAAAAAAAAAAAAATCAAATATTAATTGTCTTTGCATTTTTTTTTTGTTCAACTATATTTGTTGAGAAATTCTTCACTAAACTTTATTGGAATGTTTTGGGTTTTGATCCTCTGATTTATTTTCTAATAAAGTTTCCACACATAACTACATAATAAATTTCCTACCGAAAAGGTTGGTGGCCTAATAGTTTCATTGTTTGATCGTAATTTAGTTCAATATTACGGTTATAGATTCGATCATGGAAATTGGTATTAGTGCCATCTATGTAGAATATGTTGATCCCTTCCTCCCAATTTGTACCAATAAACTTTGTATTATGCTCGTTTAGAATTTTGTATGCATGATCATTTTTCTCAAAGTACAGAAATTAAAATGAATAAAAATCAAAATAAACGATTTGAATTATAAAATAAAATGAACCATGGCTAAAATTATAGTTGAACCAAAATAAAGATTAAACAAAGGTCTTAAAATATACTTTATATGCTGTGACCCAAAAAGGGCATTTGGTCTAGTGGTATGATTCTTGCTTAGGGTGCGAGAGGTCCCGAGTTCAATTCTCGGAATGCCCCCTTTATTTTCTCTTTTTCAATTTGAAATTTAATATATTTTTGTTAAAACCAATTATTCCAAAATCTATGGTATTTTTTCTTAGAATAGCTCATATTACAGGTATTTAAGAAGTGATTAGCATTTTTACAAATACCTCGGATTAAATTTGTATCTTTAGGATAACTATCAGCCAACAAAAGGTCATTTAGTCTAGTGGTATGGTTCTTGCTTGAGGCAGGTGAGGTCTTGAATTCAATTCTTGTAGCCCATTTGATTTTTCCTTTTTAGTTTTAAATTTTATTGTATTTAGTTATTTAAGAAGTGATTAGCATTTTTATAAATACCTCTCTGATTACCACTTTATTTGAACATGATCTCTTCTATAAACTATACTATTGTGTCCTTGAGTTCTAATAAACAAATGTCTCTCTTATTAATGGTGCAAAGTCATAGTATTTAAAATTTCCATTTTTAATTTTATAGTAACTTTTTTCCATCAAAGGATATTTAGTCTGGTAGTATGATTCTTGCTTAGGATGCGAAAGGTTTTGAGTTCTTTTGGAATGGCCACTTATTAATTATGTTATGTAGATTGAATTTTCATTTCCTTTTCAAATTATAATAATTCTACTACCTTATCCAAGAACTGCACTCTCTAGAATCTTGTTCAACATTTTATTCCTTGCAATCTGCAAGCAGTAATGTAAAAAGACAACAAAATGTAACATAAAAGGACAAACTTCATATAAAAGGACATTTGATCTAGTGGTATGATTCTAGTTTTGGGTGTGAGAGGTCTCGAGTTCGATTTTCGGAATGTTCCATTTACCTAAATCTGGTTTAAACTTACAAGTCACATGAAGGTGTTTTTTTAAAAAAGAAAGTCACAAGTTTTTTTTTTTTAAAATAAAAAAAAACTAAATTTAGAGGTCAAACAAAACGGCAATAAAGTGCCATAATTTTAAGAATTGGTATAAAATTAGCAGCAGCAGCCAGTTAAGAGGCTGACCTTAAGCTCATCTTACCATGTGTTGGTTGGCCTAATTTCTAATTATTTGGCAGTGGGGTTGCAAATAAGTATATTGAAGTCGAAAATTAGTAGATCTTTTTTGAAAAGAAAAGATCTTACAAACTCCAGTTAATATTTTTACCCATCAAATTCCATCTACTATGAAAAAACAACCAAGTCAAGTATGGATGCAACAAAATTATTTGAATACAACTCTACTAAGATCTAAAATATCTACCTTTGCGGACAACAGTATAACTCAACCGAAATGATGAATAATTTATGACCAAGAGATTATGCTTTCGAATCTCCAATTCTCAAATATTGTTGAATTAAAAAAAAAAGTCTACCTTTAGATGGGAAGACATTTTGTCTAGTCGTGTGATTCTCGCTTAGGTCTTGAGTTTTGATTATAACACCTGGAACAAAAAATACAGCTAAGAAGTCGTTTCCTTCTTATAATGTTGGATCTACATTTTGAAAACTTGTCCATTAAAATGTAAAAATGAATAATGAAATCAAAGAAGACATATGGTGATACGAATCGAATTACCGACTTATTATATTCACATGAAGGAACAATTACAAGAAGCAAGAAAAGAAAATTCCAAGAGTCTTATAAAAATTACAAAACTAGTCAAACATGCTCATAATTGCATGTGGCCTTCTAAAAGAGTTAGTTGGGTTTGTTTAAAGCATATCTACCTTTTTGTCTAGAGCATTTAAGCCATTTAATTGATGTGCAATTGACTTTTGGCTTCTTAAGTCTTTTTTTTTTCTCTACAAAATGCATTTAATAGCTTTATGAGTCCTTTTGTATTCCAAAGCATGCACGACCCTTTAGCCTTTAAAAAGATTTATAATTCATCGTTTTTGACAAATTTATGGATTTAAGACTTGTGTTTTCTTTGACCCCATTTTGTTGTCTTTCTTTCAAATCTTGTTTTAGGTTTGAAGTTAAATCAATTCATTGAATTAGTCTTGATCAAACTAATTCTGGAGTGAGTTATCTTAAGATCTAAGAATGACCATTTTAGATTTAAGTGTGATCTAAATTAGCTTTCATTGTGAGTTTTTGCAAGGATCCTAAAAAGACATCCAGTTTTGTAAAATTCAAGTAATGTTTTGGCGCTTATCATTTGGTCTAGTCTTATGATTGTCGCATCGGTACAAGAGATCCTGAGTTCAAAACTGAGAATGCACCAATGGGTGAATTTTGCTAGTTGAACGATATGCTCTTATTGGCCCTAATAAAAGCATATCGTTGAACTAGCAAAATATGGTAAATGGGTGAATTTCTAATCATAGTTTACTTTTAAGTTTCAAAGAAAAACTTCCTTGAATTATGTACACAATAAATTTAGCAATTTCGAGGGATAAAAATTTATTTCTTACTCCCAATAACGACGGGCTATGCCTATTAGGCCGCATACTATTTTTCTACCTATAAGGTTACCGACCACCATTCAAAAATAAGCTCTCGCAAATACACATAAATCAATTGTACCGCGGATGATTCCCAACATCAAATTACAATTGAATTTGGTCTAGTGTTGTGATTCTCGCAAGAGGTCCCGAGTTTGATTCTCGAAATGCCCCATGTTTTATATAACTAAAAAAGGACATTTGATCTAATTGTAGACTCTTAAGTTGATATAGAAAGTTTATTATATATTTATTTTTTTAGAGTTATGTTATGGGGTCTGAGTTCAATTCTTAGAATGTTTCAAGGAGCATGTGCTCATGTTTCATAATTCAACATCAAGAAGGTATTACCTTGAATCACAATAAGTAATAACAAATGAATTTTATAGATATGGGCATTTGGTCTAGTGGTACGATTCTCGCATTAGGTGTGAGAGGTCCTGAGTTTGATTCTCCAAATGCCCCATATTTTTTATTAAAAAAAGCTAGCTAAAAAATGGGCATTTCATCTAAGGTAGACTCTTACGGTAGATTCTTAATTTGGTGTGGAAAGTTATTTATTTTATTTATTTTTTTGGAGTTGTGGTAGAGGCTTATGAGTTAAATTATTAGAATGACTCAAGGAGCATGTGTTCAAAACACAAAGCCAATTGTTCAATGGATTCAACATCCAGAAGGTGTTAACAGAATCACCACAAGTAATAATAAATGAATTAATTAAACATATGCAGGGCATTTGGTCTAGTGGTATGATTCTCGCTTAGGGTGCGAGAGGTCCCGAGTTCAATTCTCGGAATGCCCCAATATATTTTTAAATTTCACCATTTTTTCAAATTTAAACTTCCAAATTCCATTCAAAAGATATTTATATTTTGTTAATAAGTAAACAACTTAAATAAAAGATTAGGAATGTATATATGGATACCAGATATGAAGGATGGGTGCTTGAACGGCCTGAATGCAGTCAACCAGGATCCTCACCAGGAAGCCATTTTATATTCTGTCATGTATACTAACTCGGGTAAGAAAATTTGATCATTCGTCTCGGAGAGGCGAGATAATTAATAAATCAAGGGAGACAACCAAATATCCTACCTTATTTCATCAACCATTCAATAGAAACATTGCAACGCAGACCAAATAATGGATGTTTATACAAATGAAGGATTAGATCTACATCTTCATATGTTATAATTAAAAATTGAAATCTCGTATTCGATACAAGCAAACATAGGGCATTTGAGCTGTAGAATGAGAATATAATACCAGTAGTTAGAAAAAAAAAAAAAAAAAAAAAAAAAATCAATTTGCCACAGGAGGCTGTGGTCAATTTTTTAGATGCCTCAGCCACATGTGGTCTGTGCTCATTGATTTTCTATTCATAGTTTTCATTTCACCTCTTACACAATATTTTCAACATTTTTTAGGATTAAGTATGGAAATTTGTTCATTACTCAGTTTTGATTGCTTCATGACAATGAATAAAATTGGTGTAAGCCGACTATTATTCTACCTATAAGCATATCAGCTACCAACGAAAAAGCAGCTCCTCCAACTACACAATAGTCACTTTACGGGGATCCAACATC
This sequence comes from Sechiopsis laciniata, assembly GCA_037833695.1. Lineage (NCBI taxonomy): Eukaryota > Viridiplantae > Streptophyta > Magnoliopsida > Cucurbitales > Cucurbitaceae > Sechiopsis > Sechiopsis laciniata. The sequence continues at coordinate 22,430 of JBBMKA010066967.1, read as the reverse complement.
AAGAAGATATAATCTCAATTACAATAAAATATACTAAAGGGATAGATTGTATTATAAAAGGGCATTTGGTCTAGTGGTATGATTCTCGCTTTGGGTGCGAGAGGTCCCGAGTTCGATTCTCGGAATGCCCCAACTTCTATTTTTAAATTTAAAGCCTCTAAAATTCCATTCAATTATTCCTAACATCTTCATCTTTTATTATTCAAGAAAAGAAAACAGCCTAAATAAAGACTACGAGAGTAAAGGGATACCTCTATATAAGCAAGATGAATGCTTGAACACCTGAAAACGCAGCCAGCCAGCATCACACCTGGATGCCCTTCTATACTTTATCATGCACACTTTATAACTCTGATATCAGAAAGTTTAGAGATATGCGCAAGAGAGTTCATAAATCAAGGGACCAACCTATTTTATCAATCAAAATAACCAAGTATGCAACCTTAATTTCATCAACCAAACTTTGCTAAGTACACCAAATCATTGCCAAAATGAGCTTTTCTTAAAGATGATTGACATGTACCATCAACCAAGAGATCAGAGGTTCAAATCCTTCCGCAAACATTAAACTCAAAATAAGAAAGTCATCAAAACCATTGATGGTTGGACAACATGAGGACTAAATCTACATCGTCATATGTTTTAATTAAAAATTGAATTCCTGTATTTTTTTTTTTTTAATTGAATCATGAATTCCTGTATTTACAGGCAGAAATTAGAAATTTGATCGATCTAGCAGTAGATTCTCAATTTGGTAGTTATTAAAGGGAAAAAAAATTGGCATGGGAGGTTCTGAGGTCAATATTTTTGGATGACTCGTGGGTTCATTGACTTTATACTCATAATTTTCATTTGAATGAAAATTTGTTCATATATTTAGTTCTTACTCAATTTTGACTGGTTATTAAACAATGGAATAAATGGTATAAGCTAACAATTACTCTACCTATAAGCTTCCCACATTCCATTTAACAAGCAGCTCCACCACAACTACACATTAGTTAGTTTTACTACGGATCCAACTTTTAATTAGTATAATAAATATTAAATGAATTTCTCATAGTGGCTGTTTTTTTTTTGATGACCAGGAGTCAGAGTTTCGCTGCCCCAATTCTTGGGGTACCATTTTGGGTGAGAGAGGTCCCAAGTTTGAATCTTGGAATGCCCCATGTTTTAAAACGCTAGCTAAAAAAACGACATTTGATCCAATGGTAGACTCTAAATTTGGTATGGAAAGTTGTATATTTTTTTTTATTATTATTTTTGAGTTATTGTATGGGAGGTTCTGAGTTCAATTCTTTGAATTCCTCGAGGAGCATGTGTTCATTGACTTTCTTTTTATAATTTTCATTTCAAACAAAAACCATGTCAATTGTAATGCAGATCCAACATCAAGGAGGTATTATCTGAATCACAATAAATAATAATAAATGAATTATGTACGGGGCATTTGGTCTAGTGGTATGATTCTTGCTTAGGGTGTGAGAGATTCCAAGTTCAATTCTTGGAATGCCCCCTTTATTAATTTTGTCGTGTAGATTGAATTTTACATTTCCTTTTTCAAATTATAATGACTCGATTACCTTATGCAAGCACTGTTTGGAATCCTGTTCAGCCATTTTATTCCTTGCAAGCTGCTTCTTTAGAGATGCAAACGGCAAGGGAAAAAAAAAATACTAGTGTCAGCGTTAAAATTATGCTGCTATGTAACAATCAATTAAAAAAGAAAACAAAACCTACTATTAAAGGGCATTTGGTCAAGTGGTATGATTCTTGCTTTGAGTGTGAGAGGTCCCAAGTTTGATTCTCGGAATGCCCCATTCATTTTTCTAAGATTCTCAGTCAATATCTAGTAACAAAAGGGAAAGATGAAAACCAGAAAGGTAAAATCTTCATAAACCACAAACAGTAAAAATGCACAACCATAAAGCAGGAAACCTCAACCGCAAACATATTGAGGGGAAATGTTTCATTTACCTAAATATGGTTAAAACTTAGAAGTCACATGAAGGTTTTATTAACCTAATTTAGAGGTCAAACAAAACGGCAATAAAGGGCCAAAATATTAAGAATTAGTATAAAAATTAGCAGCTGCAGCTAAGATGTTGACCTTAAGGTCATCTTACCATGTGCTGGTTGGCCTAATTTTTAATTATTTGGCAGGAGTTGCAAATAAGATAAGCTATAAGTATATTAAAGTGGAAAACTAGTAGATCTTACAAACACCACAAGTTTATACACTTAACCATCAAATTCAACCTACTAGTATGGGTGCAACAAATTTATTTGAATACAAGTCAGTTAAAGAACTAAAATGTCTACCTTTTCCGACAAGAGCATAGCTCAACTGAAATGATGTATGATTAATGACAAGAAATCATGAGTTTGAATTTCCTATTCTCAAATATTGTCGAATTAAAAAAATGTCTACCTTTAGTTAAGAGGAAGACATTTGGTCTAGTTGTGTGCGCTTTGGGTGCAAGAGGTCTTGAGTCTTGATTCTCAATGCCCCATTTCTTAATTTTTTTTCATTATTATTATTTCCTGCATTTTTCTCAATAATAATTGTAGTCAACATCTTGCAAGAAATATTAGATAAAAATACCTGGAACAAAAAAAAAAGGCTGAAAGGTTTTTTCCTTCTTACAATGTTGGATTTACATTTTGAAAACTTTTCCATTAAAACTTAAAATTGAATCATGGAATCAAAGAGGACATTTGATGTAATGGTATGATAACTTGCTTCGGGTGCATGAGATTCTAATGCACCAATCTTGATAATATATCATTCCAAAATTTAACCTTCCAGAAATAGGACAACGAACCCATGCCCTTTGGTCATAATCATAATTCAAGTTTCAACGAAAAACTTCCTTGTAAGTTAACAATAAATCCAACAATCTTGAGGGCTAAGTAACTATAACACTTATTTCTTACTCCCAATAATGACGGGCTAGGCCACCAACTATTTTTCTACCTATAAGCTTACCAACCCCCTTCCCCCCCCCCCCCCCCCCCCCCCCCCCCCAAGCCCAACTACACATATTTCAGCATACAATAAATAGTATGATTCTCGCTTTGGGTGCGAGAGGTCCCGAGTGCGATTCTCGGAATGCCCCAATCTGTTTTTAAGCTAGCTAAAAAAGTACACTTGATCTAATGGTATGAGAGGTTGTACTATTTTTTTTATTTTTTATTTTGGTTATGGTATAGGAGGTTATGAGTTCAATTCTTAGAATGACTAAAGGACATGTACTCATTAATTGCTTTCCATAGTTTTCACTCTAAGAAGGTATTATCAAAACCACAATAAATAATAAAAAATGAATTATCTAAATATAATAAGGGCATTTGGTCTAGTGGTATGATTCTTGCTTAGGGTGCAAGAGGTCCCGAGTTCAATTCTCGGAATGCCCCCAACTAATTTTCAGTTTTACCATTTTCAAATTTAAACTTCCAAATTCCATTTAAAAGATATTTATATTTTATTAATCAAGAGAAGAGTAATTACTTAAAGATTAGGAGTGTTACCAGATATGAAGAATGGATACTTGAACCGGCCTGCATGCAGCCCACCCGAAGCCCTTCTATATTCTGTCATTACTTCATAGGCCGAGTAAGAAAATTTTATCACGAGTTTTAGAGAGACGAAAACGAGATCTTTTTTTTTTCATTTATTTTTGAATTCAAGTGGGAGAATTCGAACCAGTTATGCAGTTTGGGGAGAATTATATCAAGGGAGGCAACCGAGTATCCTATCTTCTTTAATCATCCATTCAAAAGCAACTTTGCTAAGTAGACCAAATAATTGATGTTTATACAAGACGGGGATTAGATCTAAATCTTTATATGCTTTAATTAAAAATTGAAATCTTGTATTTGATACAGGCAAACATAGGGAATTTGATCCGCATATCAGTAGTTATAAAAATAAAAAAATAAAATCAACTTGCCATAGGAGGCTGTGATCAATTCTTTTAAAAACCACTGCTCACGTGGTCTGTGCTCATTGATTTTCTTATTCATAGTTTTCATTTCACCTCTTACACATTACTTCCAACATTTTTAGGGACTAAGTAAAAAGTAAGGAAATTTGTTCATACAGTTATTTCCTACTCCGTTTTTACTGGTTCATAAGCAATGAATAAATAAATGGTTTAAGCCGACTATTATTATTCTACCTATAAGCCAACCACCATTGAAAAAGCAGCTCCACCAACGACACTACAGTCAATTTACCGAGATCCAACATCAAGAAGATATAATGACAATTACAGTTAAAAAAAAAAACTATAGTGCATTGTAACACGGCATATGGTGGTATGATTACCGCTTTGGGTGATAGGTCCCAAGGACATTAGATCTAATTGTAGACTCTTAATTTGGTATGGAAAGTTTTATTGTATTTTATTATACTATTATTATTTGTTTTTTTTTTAGAGTTCTGGCATGGGGTTCTGATTTGAATTCTTAGAATGCCTCAAGGAGCATGTGATCATTGATTTTCTTTTAATAATTTTCATTTCAAACAAAAACCGAGTCAAATATATAATAGGAAATGAAATATGTACCCATAAGTAGGGCATTTGGTCTAGTGGTATGATTCTCGCTTTGGGTGCGAGAGGTCCCGAGTTCGATTCTCGGAATGCCCCATTCCTTTTTGAAGCCAGCTAAAAAAGGAAACTTGATCTAATGGTATGGGAGTTTTTTTTTTTTTTTTTTTGAGTTCTGGTATAGGAGGTTCTAACCTCAATTCTTAGAATGCCTCAAGGGGCATGTGCTCATTGACATTCTTTTCATAATTTTCATTTCAAGCAAAAACCAAGTCAATTGTACCACAGATTCAACAACATCAAGAAGGTGTTATCTTTGAATTACAATAAATGATACAAATGAATAATGTAAATATAAAATGGGCATTTGGTCTAGTGGTATGATTCTCACTTAGGGTGCGAGAGTTCCTGAGTTCAATTCTTGGAATGCCCCTATTATTTTCAAATTTAAACCTCCAAATACCATTCAATTACTATTAACATCTTTATATTTTAATAATTCAAAAAAATAGTGTAAAGTAAACAACCTAAATAAAGACTAGAATGTAAATGGATACCTCAAGATATCCAAGATGGATGCTTGGACACCTGGAAATGCAGCCAGCCAACATTCCACCTGGAAGTCTTCTATACTACATCCTGCATACTTTATAACTCTGATAAGAAAATTTGTTCATGAGCTTCAGAGAGATATGCCCAAGACAATTCAGAAATCAAGAGACCAACCTATTTCATCAACCGAAATAACAAAGTATGCAACCTTATTTTATCAACCATTAAAAAGAAACTTTGCTAAGGACACCAAATCATTGCCAAAATGAACTTAGCTTAACGATGAAGGACATGAACAGTCACCAAGAGATCAGGGTTCAAATCCTTCCGCAGACATTGAACTAAAAATAAAAAGGTTAACAAAACCTTTGATGGTTAGAAAACATGAGGATTAAATCTACATCTTGATATGTTTTAATTAAAAATTGAATTCTTGTATTTCTTTTTCCTTGAATCATGAATTCCTGTATTTTAAACAGACAGAAATTGGGCATTTGACATACCAGTAGATTCTCAATTTGGTAATTAATAAAGGGAAAAAAATTGGCATGGGAGGATCTGAGTTCAATTCTCAATTCTTTTGGATGTCTCATGGGTGCTCATTGACTTTCTACCATAATTTTCATTTGAACCAAAAAATTCTTTCTTGTATTCTGTTACACAATCTTGTCAACAATTTTGTGGAATGAGTATGAAAATTTGTTCATATAGTTCTTACACAATTTTTACTGGTTACTAGGCAATGAAATAAATTGTATAAGCAAACTATTACTCTACCTATAAGCTTCCCAACTACCAATCAAAAAGCAGCTCCACCAACTACACATTAGTCAGTTTTACCTCAGATCCAACTTTTAATTAGTATATAAAAATGAAATGAATTTTTTAAATTGTGATAGGGCATTTGGTCTAGTGGTATGATTCTTGCTTTGGGAGCGAGAGGTCTTGAGTTTGATTCTTGAAATGCCCCATTCATTTATCAAAAAACTAGCTATAAAAAGAACATTTTATCTAATGGTAGTCTTAATTTGGTATGGAAATTTTTATTTTATTACTATTTTCTTTTTTGGAGTTCTGGTATGTGGTTCTAGTTTAATTTTTAGAATGCCTCAAGGAGCATGTGCTCATTGACTTCATTTTCATTTCAAACAAAACCAAGTCATCCAACATCAAGAAGTTATTATCTGAATTACAATACATAATTATAAATGAATTATGTATATATAATCACGGCATTTGGTCTAGTGGTATGATTCTCGCTTTGGGTGCGAGAGGTCCCGAGTTCGATTCTCGGAATGCCCCCATTTGTTTTTAAGCGAACTAAAAGAATGACATGACATGATCTAATGGTATGGGATTTTTTTTTTTTAGTTCTGGTATAGGAGGTTTTAGGTTCAATTATCAGAATGCCTCAAGGGGATGTGCTCATTGACTTTCTTTTAATAATCAAAAACCAAGTCAATTGTACCACAGATCCAACATAAAGTACTATCTCTTAATCACAATAAATAATAATAAATGAAATATGTAAATATAACAGGGCATTTGGTCTAGTGGTATGATTCTCGCTTAGGGTGCGAGAGGTCCCGAGTTCAATTCTCGGAATGCCCCTTCAATTTCTTTTACTTTTTACTGTTTTAAATTTAAACCTCCAAATTCCATTCAATTATTCATAACATCTTTATATTTTGATAATTAAAGAAAAGTGTAAAGTAAACATACTAAATAAAGACTACGAGTGTAAATGGATACCTCTAGATTTGCAAGATGGATGCTTGAACACCTGAAAATGCAGCCAGCCAGCCAACATCCCTCTTTTTTTTCTCTTTTTTTTTTTTTTTAATATATATCATGATTAGGGTTAACTTGCATGCTCCTCGACTATTATCACATGACATAGTGCATGATCCTACAACATTTGGATGTCAAGAAAACTTGTACGAAACTAATTCCTAGGTAGGTGACCACCATGAATTCAACCCATCACCTCTTAGTTCTCCAACACCCTCATATGTTTTAATTAAAATTAAATTCTTGTATTTTGCTTTTCTTGAATCATGAATTCCTGTATTTGATACAACAGAAATTGGGCATTTGATCTAGCACTAGATTCTCAATTTGGTAGTTATTAAAGGGAAAAAAAATTGGCATGGGAGTTTCACTCTTGGATGTCTCACGGGCGTTCATTGACTTTCTACCCATAATTTTCATTTGGACCAAAAACTTCTTTCTTGTATGCTGTTACACAATATTGTCAACAACTTTGAGGGATAAGTATGAAATTTTGTTCATATATTTAGTTCTAACTCAATTTTGACTGGTTACTAGACAATGGAATAAATGGTATAAGCTAACAATTACTCTACCTATAAGCTTCCCAACTACCATTGAAAAAGCAGCTCCACCAACTGCACATTAGTCAGTTTTACCACAGATGCAACTTTTAATTAGTATATAAATAATTTTTAAATGAATTTCTAACACTCTGACAGGGCATTTTGTCTAGTGTTATTATTCTCACTTTGGGTGTGAGAGGTCGAGAGTTCGATTCTTGGCATGGCCCATATATTGTTTATTAAAAGCCAACTAAAAAATGGCACTTGATGTAATGGTAGACTCTTAATTTTGTTTGGGAGGTTCTGAGTCCAATTCTTATAATGCCTCAAGTGGCATGTACTCATTGACTTTCTTTTCATAATTTTCAATTTTTCATTTCAAACCAAAACCAAGTCAATAGTGCCACAAAGCCAACATCAAGAAGGTATTATCTAAATCACAAGAAATAATAATGAATGAATTTTACACGTAGAAGAAGGGCATTTGGTCTATTGGTATGATTTTCGCTTTGGGTGCGAGATGTCCCGAGTTTGATTCTCGGAATGCCCCAAGTTTTTCATTTACCATTTTCAACTTTAAACTTCCAAATTCCATATTTTTTTATTCATAAGATCTTTATATTTTTTATCCAAGAAAGCGTGTAAAGTAAACAACCTAAATAAAGAATGGGAGTACATATGGATACCTAGATATGCAAGATGGGTGCTTTAACAACAGAATGCAGCCAACCAGCATCCCACCTGGAAGCTCTTCTATACTCGTATCATGCATACTTTATAACCCTGATAAGAAAATTTGATCATGTTTCCGAGAGATATGCCCAAGATAATTCATAAATCAAGGGGAAACTTTGCTAAGTTTGATCAACAACCGAGATAACCAAGTATCCAACCTTATTTCTCAACCATTCAAAAGCAACTTTGCTAAGTACACCGAATCATTGCCAAGGTGAACTTAGCTAAATGATTAATGACATGTACCATCGACCAATAGATAAGAGGTTTAAATCCCTCGGCAAACATTGAACTCAAAAAGTATACCAAATCATAGATGGATATACATCATGAAGATTAGATCTACATCCTCATATGTTTTAATTAAAAATTGAATTCCTGTATTTGATACAGGCAGAATTTGGGCATTTGATCTAGCAGTAGATTCTCAATTTGGTAGTTGCAACCAACTTGGTACTACTCTTATAGTTAAAAAGAATGGTTTAACTTATCAAACTAATACAATATTTGGTATACTGTGTTTATATCAAATTATCAAAAGCAGACGCATAAACAAGCAAATAGTATCCTACCAGTCAGGTAAAACACCACGTCCAAAGTTTGTCTCACAAGATAAAATGAAACCTCACCATTTCCCAAACATCACCACGCGATCTCTCGACCACTCTAAATATCCTAGTATTCCCAAACTCCATGCCCCCAAAAACTAGCAAAAAAGAAAGCATTCCATAAAACTTCCACCTTCTCCTAAAATTGTAAATTTAGAAGCACCTCCTCAATCATTGAATGACAATCACGATTCCACATGTTGAGAGTGCGACCAAAGTCTCACATTGAGTAGATAAAGAGAAGATCATGAGTATAAGTGAGAGATACTATCTCCATTGGTAAGAGCCTAAGCGTCTCTTTGGCTAAAATAAAAACGTCATAAAAGCTTATGTCCAAAGTGGACAACATCATACCAATATAGAGATAGGGGGAGGATTAAGTGTCACTTATAAGTGGTGTGTCTGAGCCACGCCCTTGAATTATGGATGGTAAAATCTGTTGAATCATCGAATTGGTGGTGTTCTCGGATAAAGGAGTTGGCCAGAATATAACAGCAAGACTGATAAATGATTATTTGAAGGGAGACTCGATTGGACTTTGTTTGAGGGGGGATTGTTGGAAGTGTGATGTGACCAAAGAAAAAGTCTCATATAGACTAGATAAGGGGAGAGCATGAGCCACTGTATGTGACAAGGGTCATGTCCCTTATGCTCACCAAACATAAATCAAACAAACTCAATCGAGACCGGAGAGTCCGAATGAGCTGATAGCCTCACAAAAAATTATGTAAATCCTTAAACTAACACCTACAAAAATTGCACCGTTATAGAACAATAAATAGGAAGAATGTCTTTGAACACCATACAAAGGATCGACTTTCTCATGTAAAGAAATACAATAAACAAAAGAAAAAACTACAACAGAGACCGTTTTCAAAAAAAAAAAAAAAAAAACTACAGGATTCTCCCTCAGACCAAACATTGATGGTGAAGAACTGAAAGGTGCAGTTAAAAATCTGAAACAGCCATATTATTGAAAGAGGAAGAGAAAACTGGAAACCACAACCATTACCAAGTCTGAAAAATCTTGATTCATATAACAAACAGAGATTTTTTAAAAAAAAATAAATAAATGAAAACACAGTATTTCAATGAAAGAATACAAACAAGAAACAAAATAAACACTAGAAAGAGGAGCATGCACAAAAGACATCTAAAATTAGAAATTACTCCACCGATATCCAAAATTAGACATCCAAAAGCATCTAATTGTTAATAGACAAAAGGTAATTACAGTAATTGTTTGAAACAGATATTTCCTTGGTCTTTAATGATATAACTCTTGTTAAAGTGGTTAGAGAATCTAAGTTCAATACTTTGAAACTTGGAATACCTCTATAACAGTTATTTCTTTTTTAATTACATCTTAATATTCTGCGACTTTTTTTTTTTTTTGAAAAAATTATGCGACTGTTATTCTTCTTGAATTACATTTTATAGGAACTTCTGAATTATAGTGGACAATATGAATTGCCAAGACTTTGATGTTGTACATCTGGAAAGAAGCCATAACAAGTAGACCTTGCAGTAGACGAGCTGTGAACCTAAACACCTTCCTGCTCTCATGAACTCAAAACATAGATACATAGGAAGCTGGTACGGACAGTCACGTCCCACAAAATTCCACTGTACTGTAATACTAGAATGTATATTGAAAGCAAACACAATCTAATGATTTTGTTATGGGACGACAAACCTACCTAGATCTCCATATTGGTATAATATTGTCCACTTTGGGTCTAAGCCCTCATGGCTTTGCTTTTGATGTTTGTCTTCCCTATAAGCCCAAGTTCTACTCCTTATTTGAGATTCTACAATACTTTGTTTGTATTCGCAACAAGTCAAAAAACAGACGACCAAGTTTAAGAAACAACAAACGTTTTACGCAACTTTCTTGGTAAAAAAAAAAGTACAAATTACTTCTATAAAATCACATAACAAAGATTCATTAAGCAATGGCTTGTTTAGGTCCCGTTTGATAACCATTTGGCTTTTTGTTTTTAGTTTTTAAAATTTAAGCTTATTTTTACTCAAATTTTTTATAATGTGCTCCATCTTTCCTACAATGTATCCATATTTCTTTAAGAAAGTAAGTGAATGCGAACCAAATTTTAAAAACAAAAACAAACTTTTAGAAGTTACTTTTTTTTTCTTCAAATTTTTGTTTGGTTTCTACAAATATAGGTAAGATGTAGATATCAAAAAACACATGGTAAGGTAGTTATTGTAGGCTTAAATTTCAAAAACCAAAAACTAAAAACAAAATAGTTATCAAACGGGGCTTTAGTGAGTGTAACATCAATCTTAATCCACACACACAAAACTTTATTGCATCGTCCTTTCTTTGAAATTCCATTCCTCCTACATCCGCAAAACGAAGCTACCAGTTACAGCAATTAGAATTTAGCACAAGGACAACAACTTCTTCAGAAACAAAGTAATCTGATCAACAATAATCTGAATAGAAGCAAAAATTGTACAATCACAAACACAAAACCATATAAACCACGACTGCAACACTTTTCCTGACGCTGAATTCAATCGCTAAGGCAAGTGAAGTTCATGTGAGGTAAAACCAAAGAAACTAAACAAATCGACATAATTACAGAGTTTAAGCAACTTCACCTGATGATTGTGATCGGCAACCTTCAAACTTCACTGATATTGCTGCATTTCTGCTAGCCTGAAGCTTGCATGCCAATCTGAAAGAAATTTAATGTTCTTCACTTACTTTGAGCTTGTGTTGGATAGATATTTTCTTGCATTTTCTCGACAGCCAAACAGCCAGGAGAAAATTGTGGCGTACGGTACAAAGCTTGTAATAGCCATTTTCTGGATTCGGGTGACATGTTAATGGACCTGATAATAATATCTCAGCCCATCTCTTTAGCCCATCTAAGTCTTACTTTTTTTTTTTTTTTGAGATAACAACAGTGGAGAGTGGGAATTCGAATCTATGATCTCCTGGTATATATGAGGATACACTGATGTCATTGAACTACTGCTTTTATTGGCGCTCATCTAAGTCTTACTCACGTCAAGTTTAATCAACATTAGTCCCATTATATTTTTTATTAGTGTTTTGGAGGTATTCAAAGCCAATAATATTATCAATTATGTTTCTCTTATGAATAAAATCTAGAAATTAGTACTTGACTTTCATATTATTTGAGAGTACTCGTGCCCTAATGTAGGGTTTGTTGATTCCTTTCCCTCCAATTTGTACTATAAGAAGTCGTTTTGATCGAGAGAAATACTAACTTCCATAAATAATATTTTTTTTTAACATTTTCATCTTTAATATAATTATACCACAATTTAAAAAAAAATACTTTTATTTATAAATTTTGTGATATTAAATGGTGTCATATCCCGAGACATAGGGTTTGCCAAGTAATGAGCAGGTAATTATTGTTCAAATATTTTTTAAACAAACTTAAAAAAAGAAAAGAAAAAAAAAATTATTGAGACAAACCTCATGGTTCAAATTTTAGACTCTTTTTTTTTTTATTATTATTTTTTATAATTATTATTATAATTTAGCCTTTATTATTTAATTACAAATTGGGATTGGTTTCAATCATCATGGAGTTGGACATTGAAGATCTGATAAGCGGCATTTTCAGTCACTTCAATACTAACAGAAATGGAGGAGCTGGTTCCTGGGTGTTGAACTTTGACATTGTAATCTCCATGGAACAACAAAGCTTCAACAAAACCTTCACCATCGGCTGTAATTTCAAAGCTGGGCGATTTCCATTCGGCCAAAAGCATATCGACAACATCTCCTGCTGGGGTGTTCTTGAAATCCAGATCCACAAGCGGCAGCGTAGTGAAATTCGCCGATTCTGGGCCTGCAAATGTGATTATCCCCTTCACTGCTGGATGTGAGTATCCTTCTCTTAGAACTTCTTCATAGTATTGTGTCTGCAAGGGGGGAATTCTAAGTTTTTTTTAGTTATGCCTGTAAGGTGTTTGATGAAATTCCTGAATAAAAACCATCGTGACCCAGTGGTCAAAGAGTATCTTAGGGTGCATAACAGGTGATTAGTTCAATTAATGGTAGTCACCTATCTAAGCGAATTAATTTGCTACGGATTTTCTCGACATTCAAATATTATAGGGTTAGACGTTATGTCCCTTGACATTAGTCGAGGTGCGCGCAAGCTAGCCCGGACAGTCATGAATATCAAAAAAAAAGAAAAGAAATTCCTGTATGAAATTATATTATACCTGATTTGGGGTTTTCTGAACGTACACTTCCGTGATCCATATGGGGTAGCCTGTTGATCCTAGAAGGTCCAATGCGGATCTCATGTATGGTAGGTTTGGCGCCTGAGGCCCGAAGTTGCCCTGCAAGCCAATTCCTACTGGAATGTTTTCGTTCCCAGGGTACGACAGGATTTCGAGGAGTTTCTTTCTGAAGTTAGCAGGGGTTGATGTTTTCTCGTGATCAAATTCCATGGTGTTGTATTCATTCATGAAAAGAAGTGTCTTATTGTCAAGTTCATGTGTTGTGCGGAAGTACTCTGCAGAGGCGTTTTCGCCGAGTTTGTCCTCGAAGAATCTGAAGTGTACGTTTTCGTTCACGACGTCCCAATGGATAAACTTTCCGGAATACCTCGTAACCACAGAGTTGATTCTTCTATTGGCTGCTTCCTTCAAATCTGCAGGGGAGAGTGACTTGACCCATTGTGGCTGGAACTTGGGATTGTCCCAGAAAATGTTGTGTCCTCTGACTGAAATACCATGTTGATTGGCAAACTCAAGCATTGCATCAGGGATGGTGTAGTTTTCCTGGCCTTGTACTTTCTCTGTGCTATACCACTTAAGTTCATTGGTGAAAGTGGCATAAGCAAATCTTGATGCAAACCAATCTTGGTATTGTTTGCTGGTGAGAATGTAGTGGTTCATTCCTGCCCCAAATGGGAAGTTTGGTTTTTTCTGGTCAATGAAGACTTTTGCACCTGCTAGTTTACTGTTGTCTCCTTGAGTTATTTGAAGTCTCACCTTGCTTTTCCTCACCTGCAAAACTTGGTTCCATCATTCCATATACATATGTTGATAGTGGGACGAAAATACCATCTTGGGTAGTGAGAACGGAGAAGGAAGATCATGAATTTATAAGTGGATGACGTCGAAGATATAATTATTGAAGGAAGATCTCGATGGCATTGGATTGAGAGGTTTATCAAGGGTGTGACTAAGATATCGCCTCGTTTAAAAGTGAAGAAAACGATGAGTTTGTAAGGTAAACATTTCCATTGGTGAGACTTTTTCATCGAATCTTAAAATTAAATTTACGCGATTTTAGGTTCAAATCAGTAAATGATATCATACTAATGTGAAGATAAAGGATTACCCATTCAAACTACATGTTGTTCCAACCTGGTTTATATTACCTTGCTAATGCTTCTGTCTTGGTGGGATCGCCATTGCTCCTTTGTAAATGGTTGTAACAATCCAAATTTCCGCTGCTGTATTTGCACTCTGTTTAAACAAATGCAAAACAAGTCAATGACATTTTGTACATTGATTTGTGAAACAAGCTTTTGAATGGAGCATGATACAAAATAAGATTTTTTTTTTTTTTTTTGGTAGGGTCTGTGATAATATTCTAGATGCGCTCAAGCTGACCCAGATAATCACGGATATCATTTTTCTTAAAACTTGTAAGTAGCATAGAGACCAATCATATTCTCAATTAAATCAGACCAAGTTTTGTTTTTTTGATATCTGTGACTGTCTGGGCTCGACTAATGTCACGAGACATACCGTCTGACCCTACAACATTTAGATGTAAAAAAAATTCGTAGAAAATTAATTTTTAGATAGGTGTCCACCATGAATTGAATACTTTAAGCACTCTAAGACCTTCATTGACCACTTGAGCCACTCCATTATTAAAGCAGACCAAGATGGGAAAATAAAATCTTATTTACCTCCAAAAGAACTTCAGCATGGCCTGTAAAATTAGAGACAATGCCACCTTTGAGCAAACTCCAGCACCCCTGCTTGGCTGTGGTTTCACCACCATGAAGAATCTCACCTCCTTTGCTATTTCTGAATAGAACAGCCACAGGTGCATCTCCCTCACTTACTCGAACCCAAGCTGGAGATTTTCGAGAATTTGGCGGATTAGATGTTAGATATTCGAGAGTGAAGCTCGACTCCTACGAGTTTAACTCTATAGCTTCGAGTAGTCAATCTTTTCGATATATTTTGAAAGAGTAAGTACAAGGCCAACTTAATAGGAGATTACTATTAATCGGAGAGGAAATGTTGGCAGAGATATTAAACTATACATGTAAAGAGGCCGATAAGAAAAAGTGGATTTTGGATGAAGAAATAAATACTGATATATATATATATATATATTGCTTTTTAACTCTATAATATTTGGGGTAAGAATTTAAATATGTAACCTCTTGTATATCAAATGTAAGTTGAATTTGTTGACAGATATAGATTAGTTGGCGTGACGGATAAAAATAAAGAAAATTAAAAATCATTTAAAGGATTTAGGATTATTAGTGAAGTAATATGTTACTACTAAGACTAATGATAAAATATTTAAAGAAAACTAATTGATTATCAGCTTTATTTGGAAAATAACCGTACTATATTTTACCTTTGAAATGCTCATTTTGAGGTATGGTTAAAAGTATGAAATAAATATATCTCAACCCTATCGATACTTATAGTATTGGTCTTCAGGTTAGAGATTCGATTCTCTATCTCACGAACACGAATTATAATATAAAAAAGAGGCTATGGTAAAAGTACATTAAATTATATTCTCAAATCATGCTTAGATTTAAAATTTTAAATTGATAAGTTAAGATAAATAAATCACTAATATATTTATTCAACAAGCAGAGATAAAAAATACAATAAATTGTTCGGTGGTAATTCAGTTCAATACCATGGTCACGTTTTCGATCTTAGAAATCCGTATTCAACTCTCATATTATTTTAGAACAGTAATACCTTCTATGTAAGGTTTGTTGGTTCCATTTCTTCAATTTATATTAAAAAATAAAAAACGATAAATTAGATGATACCTGAGAAACTATAGAGCATTTCATGTTGGAGATGGACCAATTGATGGAGACTATCCTTTGGGTGAATCCTTTTGTGAGCTATAATGAAGCTATTGATTTGGTTGTCTTGTTTCAATAGCCCTTGCTTTATTTCTCCTCCTCCAAACACTTTCTATCCTTCAATTCCATTGTTAAATTCTGGATTCACAATAATCCCTCCTCCATGATGAACTCTCCTTGGCTTTTCCAAACACTGTTTTCAACAATATTTCTCCAATATCTTTAGAAACATATTCATTTAAAAAAAAAAAAAAAAAAAATAGCACTTAATCCAATGTGTCTATTATAACTTCAGATTTTTAGTTTCATCAAATTGGAGTAGTAAAAGGTAGGCAATGTCAAATTGACATGATCTTTGATATAATTTATGGGTAAACTTATAATTTGAAAAAAAAAAAAAAAATTAATCTTATGGTTTGAAAAACTAAAGTTCATCCTTGTGGTTTGATGAAACCTAATAAAGAGCCGCTTCCGTTTGTCTCTAAATCATCCATTTGTCAATGAAGTACCTATGAAATAGTAGTTGATTGTATGAATTCAGTCTAAAATTCATCCTTCGAGCTTTGTAAATACTTTTTATCGTGGCTAAATTTTAACTTTTTTTCCAAAGTACAAAAACTGAACTCTAATTTTTTAGGTTTAAATTTTTTTTAATTTTTTAAATCTTAAGGACGATTTTATTCTTAAATGATAGTAACTAAGCTCTAAAACTCCAACTTTTTTTTTTTTTTTTAATTTTTAATTTTTTATAAAAAAGTATCTATTTTGCAAAATTTAATTTAAGATATTAGAAGTGAAATCACATAACAAGAATCAACACACTAATTAAGGTGTAGATTGGGTTTGTGGTATCACTGACTCCTTTATTCAATAAATTCTACAGGGTTTATCCAAACAAACACACACACACAAATTAAGGATAGGAATTCAAATTTCTAACCTTTTATTTATTATTATTATTATTATTATTTTATTATGATGCATACATTGTTTTAAAATAAAATTTACATTGAGTTATGAATCTGAGGTTGACAAAATCTTATCTTACTTATAGAATTTAATAGCAAGTTTTGCTAATAGTACAGCTAATTAAGGATCAAATTCCTTCAATTAATTAATTTTTAAGATCTTAAGCTACACATTGTCTAAAAAAAATATCTTAAGCTACACTTGCCTCAGTTGTTGCAAAATAATCATATGAGAAACCTTGGATGGTAATAGACTTCCCTGCATATTATTCATAAAACAAATTTTGTTAACTCAAATTTATTTTACAAACAAATGAACTAAGTGTTATTATTTTTATGCAACAGTAAATAGAGAAAAAAAAAACCTGAAAATATCAAAATAATGAGAAGAAATAAGAAGCTGAAAGCTCTGAAAATGTTCATAATCTTTGAGAAATCAAAGAAAAAAAAAACCCAAAGGAATCTTGAGAAGAAGACAAGTGAAGAACAAAGTTGCCTTTGAGAAGCAATATTTGTTTGGTCACTTTAATGATAAATTCCCCATGTTATATACAACAAAACCTTGTTTTAATTTTTGGATTTTATCAACATTTTATGGAAAGTAGTTGACTCTTTTTAGAAGTTGTTGTATTTTCTCTGCTCATATTTTTCTAAATTATTTTAAGGCTACCATTTTTAGTTTACTGAATTTACTCCCATTTCTTAAATTGTACTTTTATCCATTTTCATTGTTATTTGTATGATTGTTAGAGTATGGTAATTTCTAATAAATTCTCACACTCATAAAGGAAAATGTCTTGTTTTATATGAAAATGATTTTGATATACATATATATAAGATAGATTTTAAAGAAATGGTAAAAACATAACATAAAATATGACACAATTATAAGGTATATTTTTTTTTTGGACAATAATATCAGAGTTGAGTGATTCAGGTTCTCAATTTCTCAATTAATGATACATGTCAGTTACACCTAGAAATTAAATATTTCAATATCGATAAAAAATAAAAATTTATAAATTCGTTTTACAAAGTTATTAATAGAATGTTTTCAAAAAAAAAAAGAAGATATTAATAGAAACGACGTTTTAGTAGAGAATTTTATTTCATAACAAATTGCACAATCTTTTCAACAACAAAAAGAAAAAAGCACAAAACACCAAAGTAAATATAACTTCTATAACTGACATATATTCTTTTGTTTGAGATGGAATGTTTAAATATCTATATTCATATTTTATGAGGGGTCATTTTGAGTTTCAATTTTTTTAATTTGCTCAAATAAGTAACTAAAAAAAAGCTCACAATCGCTTTAAGAAAAAAAAAAAAGAAAATCATATTTTTCTCTTGAAATTCACTAATAAAATTTTATTAGTGAATTTCAAGAGAAAAATATGATTTTATTAGTGAATTTCAAAAGAAAAATTTCTTTAAAGAATTTTTTCTCTTCAATTAGCTCTTTTTTTAAAAATTATTATTATTATTTGATGGAGCACCCTAAAGCGGGTTAATAGGACTGGTTTGTATATTTACGTAAAAACAAATAGACGATTTGTATTTGAAATTGAAGCGAAATTAATTTTATAATAACTATTTTTGTTATTTTATATTTGATATGTGTTTATTGCATTTATTTATCCTCCTACTTTTTATTTAAATTATTAGCTCCATTGCCAAAAGGATTTATACTCTGATGACATCGTATATCAGATTATGACCAATTAGTTACTAGTTCAAATCCTTAATATCGTTGAATTAAAAAAATCATAAAATATATTAAAACAAAAGATCTCTTAATCAAGATGCAAGTACATGTTTGAAAAACAATTTCTTAAAGTTTCTCTAGTATACTCGATAATTTTAACACTAAAAAAAAAGTAGAATATACTTGATAAAGAAGCATAATGAAAGTAAATATAAACTATTTTGATATATACATTTGAGATATAGTTTCTTTTTGTTTTGTTTTTTTTTTTTTGGGTAATATATTTGATATATAATTTTATTATTGGAGACTAAAAAAAGGTATAATATGTTTGATAAAAATAACATAGTGAAAGCAAAGATGGAGTTGTTGTAATGGCAATAGGGAGAATGACATGCATTAGCATTATTAATTAATGTGTGGGAGAAGATAGGTGACTTCCAACTAAGGGCACTATTGTATTTCATCCTCTTACTCAAAATCATAACTTAATTTGGTTGGAAAAGTGGTACAAGATTGAGAGTGAGTGGTGAAGGAATCACTCCAATTATTATTTGTGTTTTTTGGGTGTATTTTGTTAGTTATTTTCTAGGCAATTTTATTTTAATTGGTTGTGTGTATGTTACATGTGCATGACATAATGTGCCTAACATCATTCTTTATTTTTTAAAAATGACTTTGGTTTCTCAATTATTTTGAAATAATGATGATTTTTTTGTTAAGCTCAACTAAAAATTATGAAGATTTGAATTTATGGTGTCTTAATAGTAAACATATACGTATTTATAAAAAAATAAATAAATAAAAAAACCCCATATACAGTTATTGTTCTTATTTTTTCTATTTTTAGTGCTTGTCGATGCATGTATCATCCATTTAATAGATAATGTAAAACATTTTCTTTTTACTAAATTGCTCTTTACACACATATTAATTACCCACTAAAATTTCTCCATTAGTCTCTTTCTTCATAGATATTTCATATTTGGCTAAATTACAAAATAATAATAATAATAATAATAATAATAATAATAATAATAAATAAATAAATAAAAATAAACTGATACTAAAAATGTCTTTATAACTATTTAGTTTTGGTATCTCAAAAAAAAAAAAAAAAAAGAAGAAGTAGTATTTGTTTAAAAAATATGCATGAACTTTAAAAAGGTTCATTACTACCCTATATTTTTCTAAAGAAAGTTAAAGATGCCTAGTTAATATATAAACATAAATGGTTAGTATCTTATTTTCAAATGTCCATAAACTTTCAAAAGTTGTACTAGTTAATTCCTCCAAACTTCTATGGAGAGAGAAGGACCACAAATTATACGTAAAAAGTATTAGTGAGAGTTAAATATCGTTTTTTATGATCAAATTCATGATAGTATAATTGAATTGAATTACAATCAATCACCAAATCAACTGGATTACAATCAATCATTAAATCAACACTTATACCAACCCTTTAAAGACACTTCTCACTAATTGGTTTCTCAACTCACATTTTTTCTTTACCAGCTAAATACTCCCACTCCTAAT
>JBBMKA010066946.1:0-16425 GCA_037833695.1 Sechiopsis laciniata | reverse complement strand
GTGATTGACATGTTATTGGAAAAAGAATACTTACATTGACTGTCGCCTCTGATCTAATCTGATGGGTCTTTATGTTGAGTAGGATCGACTATTCCCCGTGGAAAAAACTTGAACGATCTCCTCCGCTCTTCCAGGCTATTGCTTCTTTGCTAAATGGAATTTCCCCCCCATAGACTAGAAACAAAGCTTCAAGCGAAACATCCTTTAATCTCAGTTAGGATGAATTTCTTTGAAGTTTGTTGCAACAAAAGGTGCATGATTGAGCAAAAATTATTGTGTTAAAAAAATTTAATACTTGTTGTTTAATTGCAGCAAACCATAGGGAAGCGAAACCAATTGAAAGAAGGAGGCGTCGCCAAAACAGAAGAAAGACCCGCCAAAAATAGCCCTGGAAGAACCTATGTCGCTCTTGCTAAGCAAGGACAGAGCGAAGAAATGGTTGGTGCAAACTATCTAATCAAAGGGACGCGTGGCAAAGATCTGAAGCTCAACGATTAAATCTCAGCCGTTCGAACATTGTCGGCTCTGACGCAAGCACAGAGCGGATCGTGGAGCAGAAGAATGTTAGAGCAGAGCAGCTTTCGGCTGAGTGGCGGATCGTTGAGTAGAGGTTCGCAGGTATTTGTCGAGGACTCTATATAAGACGAGCATCTCCTCAGTGCAAAGAGTTGGGAATTTTTAGGTATTTTCTTCCAGTTATCATTTTCCGAGCTTTCTTCTCCATTCCGACCAAAGTTTACTTTTGATTAGATTTCAAGCCGCTTGAGCGATTTCGCCAGGCTTTAGTTGCTTTTTTGCTTTCTAGCCTACTTTACTTGCATTCTAAGACATTTTGATTGTAACTGGAGCTTCACCGGAGGAATTTCAAGTTATCAAGTTTTAGGAGTTTTCTAATCCCTTGTCTTCATTATTACTCTTTTTTTTTTCACATATTCATATTTCAAATTGGTGCTTTTGATTTCTGGTTAGGTCTTGGTTGATCATGACGAGTATCGAACGGACAATCTCACTACGATCAGGAGTGGCACCCTATGATGGACTCTGCGGACTACAAGGTTTTGGATACTCGATGGTGATGATAATTCTTATGGTGGCTGCACTTCTAGGTATCCATGAAATTGCTTTCATGTTTTTGCGTATTTCTTTCTTGACAAATTTCAACATCTTTATTTCTTTGATATGCAGCATATGCATGACTTAGAAATCAAATCACATTGTAGAGTAATTAAATTGGTGAAACAGTTGGCTTAAGGAACAAATAACTGTAATGGTCTATGAATGAATCTGATACTTCTATTCACTACTTGACATTCAATCAATTGTATGTGATCTAATTGCATATTCACAATGTCATGTAGAACACAGTATCAGCACAGTTTCATGTTTCATTGTTTTTCTCTTTCACAATATCATTGTCAATAGTGTATGTGTGTGTGTATATATATGTATTCTTTAGAATTGTATGCCTTTGGGGGAGAAAGAAGAAAGCATAGAAACAACTGGGATTATAATGTGGGAAACCAGACCAAACCAGACAGAGTTAATTTCTTCACTTATTTTTCACTTAGTAGGGTAGGAAGCCATTTTATTGATTCCATATAGCCCTGCAGGCTTCCCAGTGTTCCTCTTCATTCTTATAAATCCCTTTTCTCCCCATTTGGGTCCCCATGAATGCTTTACAATGATGTAGTCCACTCCTTTTGATGATCCATATCCAACCGTTGTCACTCCATAATCAAGCTTTGTTCCACAGGGTCCATAAAAATCACCCTGCATAAACTTGTATTCTTTTTATTTTTTTAATAACTACACTCTAGAGTAGAGTAGACCCAAATAGTAGTTATTAACAAAACAATATACCCCGCTGTAGAATTGGAAATCTGTTGCTGAAGCTTCTATGGCCATGATTGATTGATGTGCCAATGCCTTTATGAGTGTTGAATTATGTTAAACCACCAATCAATCCAAAAGCCTAAGCTGATGGATTTGAGTAAAATTATATCAACCAACACTCCCCTTCACGGGCTTTAAAATTTTGGGAGAAAACAACTTGGCAGGAATTCGAACTCATGACCTCCTACTTTGATACCATATTGAATTATGTTAAACCACCAATCAATCTAAAAGCCTAAGTTGATGGATTGAGGTAAATTTAATTATATCAACCAACAATGAGGCTGCTCTCATTGTTCTCTGGTATGTCTTTATAGCCACTTATAGTCACTACCTTCAATTCCTCCTGCATGAAAAGTTCTGAGCTCTTTTCATTTGATATGGCTCCACTCCAAAAACAGTCTCCGAAAGAGTCTTACCTTTTTGTTCTCGCAACTGCTTTCTTCTCAACATAAGGGTAGTCCTCTTCCTTGTGAAGTCCACTGTTGGCACAATAAAAGAATATGCGTAGTTCTTAAGCCCCTTCATGGCACCTATTGTTATAAGCTCTATCACAATCGATTAATTCCTGCTCTGATAACGTACTCAAATTTCCACTAACAATCTTATTTATCCTCTCAGCTGCAGCAATAGTAGAAAATGCCCAGCAGCTACCTGTCCTGTGTATTACTGCTGAATATCCCTTCTTGATTATTACACATAGGAATGAATGGAAAATTATTACTTACCACATGAACCTTGGTTCTTGACACGAGTGACGACTCCTTTCTTTCTCCAATCCACAGACTTGGGCAAATCTACTATATCTCTATAGCTGATATCTTCTAGGGGTGTCCTTGTTCGAGACGCCTCCAATTTCAGACCTAGATACATCTCTTGGATCTCTTGGTGGCTCAAATCAACAAACTCGTTAAGTCCAACCCAATAACTACTCACTTTCTTGTTTGTATCATCGATGTACTTCAAGTTGTCTTTAAACACCTCAAATCTATGCCATTTTTCTTCGATGTTCTCATAAATCTTGTCGTGCTTTGATATCCATTCTTCGAATAGCTCAATAAGTTTATCCATGGAAGTTAAGTCTTCTGGCCAGTAACCCATATTTGAAAAGTCCTTCCCATAACTTGATACCACAAAAAAGGTCATGCCCAACGTTGGAAGCAGTAGCTTAGGCAGAGCCATTGCTAGCTCTCTAGTTTTAGAATTTGCAAATATTGTTGATTGGAGTAAGATAGATAGAAAGATTGGATGGAAACCGAGAGATGTAGAAATCATTTATACCATAAGAAATGAATGAATGTGTGTGTGCAGCTTAGCAAGTGTTGCTTACAAGCAAAGTTGCACATACATACATACTGATGCTTAGTCTTTAAGAATTGTTTGCTGTGTTAACCGACTTTGAATCTACACTTTCTATAATTCTCATTCGTGCAGTTTCTTAAATGACTAAAAAACATAGTTATGTTGGAATAAACTTTAATGCAATTAATAAATATGTTTAATTGTTGTAATTCGTTAGCATATTATTAAGAAATTAATGGGTTGTCAATTTAGGAGCTAATTAAGGAATTGGTGGATTCTTGATTTATCAATTAGTGGGAAATGTTTATGGTAAAAACTAGGAGAACAAGTTGTAACAGGGCTATAAATAGAGTGCTCATCTCATTGTAAAAAGTAGAGCAAGAAAACATAAGGGAAGGATAGAGAGAATTTCAGAGAAATAAAGCAAAGCATTGTGGAGAATATTTTGTGTGGCTTGTCTTGACAATCACAAAGCGAAAAGCTTGCGCGATTGTTCTATTTGTATTTTTTTATTTGCATTTAGTTTCTACAAATTGGTATCTGAGCCGATGGCGAACGTGATAGGTCAAATGTCGCTGCAACGATTGACGAAGGTGAATTACGAGAATTGGAGCATCCAGATGAAAGCTCTTCTCGTATCTCATGATACATGGGATGTTGTCAAACAAGGTTTCAAAGAACTAGAAGATACTTCCGCTTATAATGCGAATCAAGCCAAAGCATTGAAAGAGATGCGATTGAAGGATAAAACGGCACAATTTAAATGGCTAATTTATCAGATGGATGTCAAGACGGCATTCTTGAACGCTGTGCTTGAAGAAGAAGTGTATATTGAGCAACCACCAGGATATGTGAAAATTGGAGAAGAGAAGAAAGTGCTAAAATAGAAGAAAGCGCTTTATGGGTTAAAGCAAGCACCGCGAGTGTGAAATACTCGCATTGATACGTATTTTAAGGAAAATGGATACAAGCAATGTCCTTACGAGCATGCGCTTTACATAAAGCAGTGTGGAGGTAATGCGATTTTGTTGCTCTTTATGTTGATGACCTAATATTTATGGTTAACAGTGATGCGATGATAGAAGAGTTTAAGAGCACAATGATGCGAGAGTTTGAGATGACAGATTTGGGTTTGCTGAAGTTTTTCCTCGGTTTGGAGGTTAAACAAGGAGAGACGGATATTTTTGTATCGCCAGAGCAATATGCGAAGGAGATTTTAAAGAAGTTTAAAATGACGAATTGTAACCCGGTCTCAATACCAATGGAACCAAGTACGAAACTCTTGAAGTCCAAAGGAGAACGTGTGGATGCGAGCAAATATCAAAGTTTGGTGGGAAGCCTTCGCTATCTCACATGCACAAGGCCGGATCTCGCATTAAGTGTTGGCATTGTAAATCGGTTCATGGAGGAGCCGATTTATTTGCATTGGAAAGCATTGAAGCGAATTTTGTGATACATTCAAGGAACAGTATCATTTGGGATGTTTTATTCGAAAGCGGAAGACTACAAGTTAATTGGTTACTTCGACAATGATTGGTGTGGAGACATAGATGATCGAAAAAGCACTTCGGGATACGCATTCTTTATGGGCAACACAACATTACTTGGCTGTCAAAGAAACAACCAATCGTGACGCTTTCAACATGCGAAGCTGAATATGTTGCAGCTTCTTGGTGCGTATGTCATGCGATATGGCTCAGAAATCTGTTGAGCAAGATGGAGTTAAAGCAACTTGGTGCGACAATGATTCAAGTTGCAACAGATCAACAATTGAGTTAGCAAAGAATCTAGTAAATCATGAAAGAAACAAATACATTGATGTTCGCTTTCATTTTATCCGAGATCATGTGAAGGAAGGAAGCGTGGAATTGAAACATGTAGCGAGTCAAGATCAAGTTGTAGATATTTTCACAAAGTCGTTGCCAAAAGTATTATTCGAGAAATTCAAGAAAATGATTGGCATGACAGATGGAAGAAGCATTTAAGTTTATGGAGGAGTTTTGTTGGAATAAGCTTTAATGCAATTTATAAAAATGTCTAATTGTTGTAATTAGCTGGCATATTATTAAGGAATTAATGGGTTGTCAATTTAGGTGCTAATTAAAGAATTAGTGGATCCTTGATTTAGCAATTAGTAGGAAATTTTTATGGTAAGAACTTAGAGAGCAAGTTGTAACAAGGTTATAAATAGAGTGCTCATCTCATTGTGAAAAGTAGAGCAAGAAAGCGTAAGAGAAGGATAGAGAGAATTTCAGAGAAATAAAACAAAGCGTTGTGGAGAATATTTTGTGTAGTTTGTCTCTCTAATCACGAAGCGAAAAACTTGCGCAATTGTTCTATTTGTGTTTTTTATTCGCATTTAGTTTCTACAAGTTCCACTTCACACCAAAGGAAGATTTATTTTTATCTCAAATAAAAGAAAGGAAGATTTATTCATCTAGTTTAATTATTCTTGAATTATTAAGTCCATCCAATCCACTTAGGAGGAGCTCAGTAATGAGTCAAGATGTATTGTTTTAGAGGTTCAATTTTCCCATCCTGATAATATTTTTTATTACTACATGTATACTCTATTTATAAAAGACGATTAAACTAATTGAAAATAATGGATAAACTTTTTAGCTTTTTTTATTTAGAATTGAGTGGGATCGAGATGTTTGCTATTTTTCTTTTTTAATTTCTGCAAGAGGTTTTCGAAGGATTGTATATTTAATTATTTCAAGCATAGGCGAAATTGATTCATGACCTTCTGCTCTCCGTTTTTAAAGAATATCAAAAAAAAAAAAAAAAAAAAGAATAGATAACAAATTTTAAAGTCCCTTTCTCTTTTTTTGCACAATTGGTAGCATTGTTTTTGTTTAGAGAAATTACGCCACATACTAGATTTTTAGATGTCTATTTTGACTATAATATTTCTGTAAAATATTACAGCAGATTTAGGTGGATTTTTTTAATTTTTAATTACTTTTTCCTCTTCCTTCTCCGCGAATAAAATAGTCAAATAAGCAGAAGCCTAAAAACTTCCCCCTTCCCCCACTTGTCGGAGGTTGATTCTCACGACCCAGAAGCATCAAAACCACAATTACCGGCCTACCTAATTCAATTCCATTTCCAAATAGCCAAAGAATCGATTTCTTCCAAAAGAAGAAGTAATCTCACCAAAGTTTGAACTTTCCCCATAAACCAAACACTAGAAGAAATTCACTGCAAATCAGTAGCGCAACAAGCAAATCAGAGCTGAATAAGAAAATAAAGATCTCCCAATTCCTTTAAAAAACCAAAGAAAGAAGAAATTGAGAGAAGTGAAACTTCAATTTCGAAAATAAATAAAATAAAGTACAGAGATCAGATCATAAGCAATGTCACATAATCAAATTAACTCACCGGAATTTGGGTTGCCTTCAATTGCCTTCTATCAATGTCAACGATTAATTTCAATTCTATCATCGATTGCCTTTTATCAGTGTCTTCTATTAGTATCAACTATTGTCTTCTATTAGTTTAATAGATTAACTTCAATCGACAATATCTATTATCGATTGCCTTCAATCAGTGACTTTTATTAGTGTCAACGATTGCCTTCTATCAGTGTTACTGATTGTCTTCACTCTCTTCTTTCATCTATTCTTTATTCTCTTCTTCAACTTCAATTATTTAACCATTGCCTTTAAACTATTTCACTTAATTTGTTTTCAATCAATTGAACTTATTCAATGCTATCAACGATGTAGGGACCCGTAGTTTTAAACTACAAATCTTACCGCATGCCGACTTAAATACAATTATAAACATGCAAATTTCAAATTTCAAATTCAAATCAAGTAACTACTCCTGTTGTATTTTATTCAATTGTAAAATGTAAGCCCTTGGCCAAGGTAGTTTTCAAAACAAAAATCAAATAAATGAATAAACAATTGAATGGAAGGCATTCATGCCAACAGTTAACAAAACTTTAACAGGAATAATAGGAGTTAAAATGTCTCATGTTACAAAAGGAAGAATGACATCTATCTTATCAACAGCTAAAGAAAATGCAGCAATTCCACCTATGATTTCTTCAGCACCTCCCAGCTAACCGTCTCGGTGGTATCTCTGATTACCTGTGGAAAGAAAATAACCACAGAAAATGGTGAGTATAAAAGAATACTCAGTAAAAACTCCCCAACATGGGTACAATGCACAAAGTAGAACTCAACATGCTAGCAATACATATCTATTTCGTCTCAACCTAGCTTACCAACTGACCATGAGTTTCTGTTCACACCTATTGCCCTAAGCTAAGACCATCCCATAACAGGCGTACATTATGATCAAGGCTCACCTAAAATGGCTACAAACTAGGCATCACCAGTGGCAGCATGTTACATCACATCTCTGGCTAACAGGTGCGGGATTAAATCTTCAACGATATCAACCAATGAGAACAAAGTACGTTTTGTTCTCTACAGCCTCTGTATGATGACAACTAAGAGTTCTATTACAAGTGCTTATCAGCTCAGTCCTAACAAATCACCAAACATGCTCAATATTCTTATATAGTCACCCTAACAGGATACTACTCATTACATGATCAGGACTAGCTACATACTAACACACGTTACCACCAACTTACATGTATACCAAGAGAACCAAAAACATACAACATAACAAATAACATGCTAAGACCCCATAATCCTAGCATGTTCACAAGAAACATCCCGGGGACCTCATAATCCCAAAGTGTGAACATACAGAACATATTTAACATTTCAAACAACATACAAAGTGGCACCCCAGGACCCTATAATCCTGAAGTACAAATCATACATAACATAATTAACATACAACTCAACTTCACTTAGCACTAGCATACATCTCAAATCAACACTTAGCACCAACATACATCTCATATCAACACTATACGTAGTAGCAGCATTATAAGTTTCGCCTTGTGCAGGGTCTACAAAAACCAAGTGAGAAAGTCCTTGCTTGGGAATAGATATAGAATAATCCAACAAGCGAGAACTCGAACCACCACAACCTATCAATTTATATCCAAAAACCAATCACTTAAATCAACCTTATTAATACTATTGAACCTCAAATCAGCAAGATCGATTCTCACAACTTACCCAATAGTCGACATCGAACACGACTGTCCAAAATTGGCAAGGCTTGAAGGCGAATCGAACAGAACACAACAACGAAGTTTACACCGTAAATTAACCTATTAAGGAACCACAAGTCACATATCGGAGTGAATCACCAACTAACAAAACCATAGTTTCACTAAGTACCACCCCAAAATCTAACACAAAATCAAACAGGGAACTAATGAGAACTTACCCAAATCGACAAATCGAGCAAGAACTAAGCTGCTGGCTGACCAAGACATGGCTGCAGCTGCCGCCATCAGAGGAGGCGCTGCGGCGAGCGCACAACGATGGGCTGAAACGAGCTGCTACTTGCGGTGGTGCTGGGCTCGGCAGAAACACGCGCCAGTGTGTGCAGCTGGAACAGAGAAGGGCTCGCGTTGCTTGCATCGTTGGTGCGCGTGCGAATGGGTCGTGCAGGGACGAGTTGAATAGCGGTGAGCTGGGGCTGGTCTACTGCACGCAAACGGGATGGCTTGCGGCTAGGCGTAGTGCGCGCGAACGGCTGCGACAGCTTCAAGTTAAAGGCGGCGATGAGCGGCTAGAGATCGAGGGGTGCGCTGGGTTGCAGGAGGGTTCAGCGATGGAGGCGGCGCGAGATAGCCGACGATGGGCGGCTGCTAGAGTTTTGGGGGTGGAGTTAGAGATGAAGGAGAAGAGAGAAGAGAGAAGTTTGGTTTTTTTTTTTTTCTTTTTTTTTTAAAGCCCCTTTCCTTTTCCCTTTTATTAATATTAGTTTCAAAACTAAAACAAATGAGCTTTTTTTCCTTAAAATATAAAGTCCAGCCCATGCTCTTCAATTTAAAATTAACCAATTCTTTATATTTATATCTTTTCCTTTATTTGACAAAACAACACACACCCTTTTAATCATTTAATTTTCTTTTCAAACTTTCCAAGCAAACCCATTACCACAAGAGTTCCCCAATTACAAAAAATAATCCAACCATAACTAATAACTTGCAAAACGGACCTTAAGGGTAAAATAACCAAAATGCCCCTAACGCCAAAACTAATAAAAAATACATCGAAAATTCAGGGCGTTACAACATTCCCTCCTTTTATGACTTTCGTCCTTGAAAGTCTTATGACTCAACAACTCCAAATAACGAAAACAAATGTGGATCTCGTGCTGACAAGTTACTTCGTCAACTTGTTGGCTCCTCCTAAGCACTTTAAACCAACTTACCTCCCGATTACGCAAGGTTTGCACTCTAGGACAAGATCTGCACTGGCTACTCCTCAAAAGACAAGACTGGATTTAATTGTAAAGGTTCATAATCTACTATACAAGAAGGGTCGGTGATGAACCATCTTATCACCAAAACATAGAAACTTTGTGCACTACTGACAAAGACGGCGAAAAAGCTAAACGATAGGCCACCGCCCCAATCCTCTCTAGGATCTCAAAGGGTCTAACAAATCGGGGACTCAACTTTGTCTTCTTACCGAACCTTACGGTACCTCTCATAGGGCTTCCTTTAGGAACACATGCTGGCCAACCTCAAACTCTAAATCTCTGCGTTGAACATCGGCATAACATTTCTGGCAGCTCTGAGCTCTCAACATACGAGCCTTGATTTTCTAAACAGCCTCACTAGTCATCTGAAGTAACTCTTGACCTAATAACTGTTTATCTCTAACCTCATTCCAACAAATAGAAGATCTGCAATGCTTACCTTACAATGCCTCAAACGGAACCATCCAAATAGTTGCTTGGTAATTGCTATTGTAAGCAAACTCCATGAGGTACAGGTACTGACCACAACTACCTGGAAAATAAAAAATACAAGCTTGAAGCATATCCTCAAGTATCTAATTCACTCTCTCGGTCTAACCATTTGACTAAGGATGGAACGCTGTATTGAAACTGCACTCAGCCCCCAACCCTTTCTAGAGAGCTCTCCAAAAGCGAGCTATGAACCTAGGGTCTCTATCTGAAATAATCTTAATTGGTACCCCATGGTACCTCACTATTTGGTCAAGGAACAACTGTCCCCATTTCCCCCGAGAGTAAGTGATCCTCCTTGGGAGAAGTGCGAACCTTGGTCAAACGGTCCACTATCACCCAAATCATCGTGTAACCTCTCAGGGTGCTCGAAAAACCTAAAATAAAGTCCATTGAAACCTCTTCCCATTTCCACTGTGGCACACTCAAAGCCTGCAAAAGCCATGCCGGCTTCTACCTAGGTGCCTTCATTTGCTGATAGGTGAAGCACTTGCTTATAACTCGACTATTTCTCTTTTTTCATAATTAACTCTTTTTGCATAAAGAAATACTTGAGGCTCTTATGGTCTGTGAACATCTGAATCTCTTTCCCCTATACAGATAATGCCTCTCGAACTTTAGCGCATGAGCCACTACTGCTAACTCCAAAATGTGCACTGGGTAATTAAGCTCATATGACTTCAACTGACGGCAAACATAGGCAATCACCTTCCGTGCTACATCAAAACACATTATACTTTTTGTGAGAAGCATCACTGTACACTGCAAAACCTACTGCTCCATCTGAAACTGTCAAAACTAGTGCTGAAATCAAAGCTCCTTTCAACCTTGCAAAACTTCTCTTGCATGCGTCATTCTAGACAAACTTGCAACCCTTCCATGTCAACCGGGTCATAGGCCTCACTATCTTGGAAAGAGTTGGCGGTGAATTTTCTGTAACACTCTGCCAAACCCAGAAAGCTGTGAATCTCTACGACTGATGTCGGCACTGCCCAAGAACTCACTGCTTCAATCTTTGTGAAATCCACTGAAACACCGTCTCGAGAAACCACGTGGCCTATGAAGGCCAACTGCTCTAGCCAAAACCCACACTCGGAGAACTTAGCAAATAACTTGTTCTCCCTAAAAAATGTCAACACTAATCTTAGCTAGTTGGCATGGTCCATCATATCCATAAATTTTGTTGGCGCATCGGTTCATCCCAAGGACACTATTACGAGCTCATTATGACCATTCCTCGTCCTAAACTACTGGTACTTGATCCCCAGACAGCGTTGGAAGATCATCGGCTGACAACTTGGATAAATAACCCTAAGCTCCTCGAGCTAGCAAACGACTGGCTTTCTCTCTTGAAAATTATTTGTGGACAAGATCCACTCTTAACACCTCGAAACTTGAAGCTTTTCTTCTCAAGCAGACTAAACATAACTTCTTTCCGGTGGCAATCGTTTATAGCGTGGATATCAGCTAACTACTTCATACCTAGTATCACATCAAAACCACTCATAGGCAGTACTATGAGGGTAGCAGCCAAAGCTCTCCGAATACTACGATCCGACCATCCTTAACCTCCTCAGAGGCGAACCTGCTAACTCCAAACTGAGTTGCAACACACAGCTTGAACCCTAAGGATTCTAACTTCAAACAAGCTTGTCTCACAAGGACACCGACATAAAAGAATGGGTCGAGTCTAACTTAAACATCACCAAAATACATTTCTCTACACAACAATATTTCCAACTGCTACATCTGTCTTGTCTGCTTCTTAATGAATAACGGCAAACGCACGGCTCCACTACTGGGCCCGACCTGCCCCCTTCTAGGTACATGCTCTAACCATGCATTCCTTTTTGCCACAAAGGTAGCAATCTCTCTCGAAGCCCCACAAACCAAAGTGGTACTTGCTACGACTTTTACATTACTGGCCACCCAGTCGTCGCCTCTGACCACAATCTTGATGCTACTCAAATGCCACCGCTGGCTTACTTATCTAGAGGACCCAAAGGCTTTAAATTTCTTTTTCCTACACTCTCTGGCATAGGTGCTCATCTAAGCAGCACGATCCCCAACTGTGAACTCAACTGCCCGACCTGACGGTGCTCCTCTAACCATTGAAGCTGCTGAAGATGGTGGCATTACTGAGGCTGCCTACTAGACAACCATGAAAACTGCTCATTCCTCGGCAAACATCTCTTTAAACTTTTCTCAAAGAGCAGCAACTAACTCTGCTTTAAAAGATGCACCTTTACTGGCTGCTGGTGCCATCACACCTCCTCTGGCAACTGCTATCTCGGTAACTAAGCTCCAGGTAACTTGACTCTCTACCACTTCTCAGGGTCTACACCCGAGAACCACAACACGTTAGTCCAAGCATAGGACTAATCGAACATGAAATTAATCATAAACATGTAAGCTAATTCTATGTGCATTAACCAAAACCCTTATATAAAACTAACATACCTGATGATCACTGGAATGCTGAAGATCATGGGGGGAAACAACAACCTACTAAGTAGAACAGTCTACAGAATCTATGACTCTGTGCATTGATACCAAATGTAAGGACCCGTAGTTTTAAACTACAAATCTTACCACATGATTTAAATACAATTATAAACATGGAAATTTCAAATTTCAAATTCAAATCAAGTAACTACTCCTGTTGTATTTTATTCAATAGTAAAATGGAAGCCCAAGGTAGTTTTCAAAATAAAAATCAGATAAATGAATAAACAATTGAATGGAAGGCATTCATGCCAACAGTTAACAAAACTTTAACAAGAATAATAGGAGTTAAATTGTCTCATGCTACAAAAGGAAGAATCGACATCTATCCTATCAACAACTTAAGAAAATGCAGTAGCAGCTCCACCCGTGATCTCTTCAACACCTCCCTGCTAACCGTATCGGTGGTGTCTCTGATTATCTGTGGAAAGAAAATAACCACAGAAAATGGTGAGTATAAAAGAATACTCAGTAAGAACTCCCCAACAACGGTACAATGCATAAAGTAGAACTCAACATGCTTGCAATATGTATCTATTCTCGTCTCAACATAACTTACCAACTGACCATGAGTTTCGTTACATGTCTTTCTCAATCAATCAACTTACTCTCAATTCATCTTAGTTTTTACTTGATCATTGGGTTCGTTACATGACTCTTTCTTATGAAGCTCTCGAGACACTCACCTAAACTTTAACAATAAAACAGGTTATGAGGTACGTTACACAACTTTCTTGTGAGGCCCTTAAGACACTCACCTAAACTTTAGAATATGACAGGTCATCATGAAGTTCGTTGCATGACTCTCTAGCTCAAATAATTTATCACTACTGGTGTACTGACGTCATCGGTCTAGGTGAGCCATCTACCTGACCCTCGGTGCATGTACGCATACACTGCATGGTGCTGTAAACCAGTCAGGTGTAGGCCTAAAAAGACTAACATGGTCCAGGTCGACATGCCTAACAACTCAAAGAAAGGTGTCGACTGAGTCACGGTCCTAGAGGCCTTCACTAGCGATCCGAGTCAGCCTGTTTATACCTATCTCTCTAAGCTAAGACCCTCTCATAGCAAGCTTACACTATGATCAGGGCCCGCCTAAAAGGGCTATAAACTAGGCATCACCAGGAACGGCATGTTACATCACATCCCCCGCTATCGGGCGCGGGATTAAATCTTCAACGTACATTGTGTTCCCTACAGCCTCTAGATAATGACAACTAAGAGTTCTATTACAAGTGCTTATCAGCTCAGTCCTAACAGATCACCAAACATTCTCAATATTCTTATGTAGTCACCCTAACAGGATACTACTCATTACATGATCAGGTCTAACTACATACTAACACACGTCACCACCAACTCACACGTATACCAAGAGAACCACGAACATGCAACATAACAAATAACATGCTAAGACCCCATAATCTTAACATGTTCACAAGAAACATAATTTAAAGAAAATATACAAATTTAATACCCTGGGACCCCATAATCCTAAAGTGTGAACATACAGAACATATTTAATATTTCAAACAACATATAAGGTGGCACCCCGGGACCCTAAATCTCGAAGTACTAAATATACATAACATAATTAACATACCGTTCAACTTCACTTAGCACCAACATACATCTCAAATCGACACTTAACACCAACATACATCTCATATCAACACTATACATAGTAGCAGCATTATAAGTTTTGTCTTGTGTAGGGCCTTACTTGGAAATAGATACAGAATAATCCAACAGTCTCCAACAAGCGAGAACTCGAACCACCACAACCTATCAATTTATAACTAAAAACCAATCACTTAAATCAACCTTATTAATACTATTGAACCTCAAATCAACGAGACCAATTCTCACAACTTACCTGAAATTCGACAACGAACACGACTGTTGAAAATTGGTGAGGCTTGAAGGCGAACCGAATAAAACATAACAACAAAGTTTACACCACAAATTAACCTATTAAGGAACCACAAGTCACATCTCAGAGTGAAATTACCAACTAACAAATCCATAGTTTCACCCAGTACCACCCTAAAATCCAACACAAAATCAAACAGGGAACTAATGAGAACTTACCCAAAATCGACAAATCGAGCAAGAACTAAGCTGCTGGCTGACCAAGACGTGGCTGCAGCTACCCCCATCGGAGGAGGCTCTACTGCGAGGATCGACGTTGAACAGCAACAGGCTGAGGCTGAGCGAGCGCACAATGATGGGCTGAAATGAGCCGCTGCTTGCGGCGACTGGCGGCGTCGACAGGCGCTGGGCTTGACAAAAATAAGCACAGATGTGTACGGCTAGAATGGGGCAGGGCTCGCGCGGGTTGCGTCACTGGTTCGCGTGCGAATAGGTCGTGTAGGGGCGATGTTGAACGGCAGCTAGCTGGGGCTGGTCTATTGCACGCAAACGAGACGGCTTGCAGCTGGGCATAGTGCGCGTGAACGGCTGCGACAGCTGCAGGTCGAAGGCGGTGGTGCGTGGCTGGAGATCAGGGGTGCACTAGGTTGCGGGAGGGTTCAGCGACAAAGGCGGTGCGAGATCGCTGGCGATGGGCAGCGGCTGCTAGGGTTTTGGGGGTGGAGTTAGAGATGAAGGAGAAGAGAGAAGAGAGAAGCTTGGGTTTTTTTTTTTTTTTCTTTTTTTTAAAAGCCCATTTCCTTTTCCCTTTATTAATATTAGTTTTAAAACTAAAAAAATGAGCTTTATTCTTTTTTTCCTTAAAATCTACAATCCTGCCTATGCTCTTCAATTTTAAATGAACCAATTCTTTATATTTATATATTTTCCTTTATTTGATAAAACAACACACACTTGTTTAATCATTTAATTTGCTTTTCAAACTTTCCAAGAAAACCCATTACCACAAGAGTTCCCCAATTACAAAAAATAATCCAACCATAACTAATACCTTGCAAAACGGCCCGTAAGGGTAAAATGACCAAACTGCCCCTAATGCCAAAAATACATCGAAAATTCTAGGCATTACAAACGAATTGATTGGAGCGTGGATATTTTGATCATTTTGCATGGATCGACCCATTTTTTTGCTACATACGTAATTATTTTTTTTAAAAAAATGTTATTTATATTTTTTTTATTTTGATTTTTTGCCATGTAAAATCTAATAAATTATGAGAAGTAATTGGCAAAAAACCTTTCCCCTTTTCCATTAATATTCAATCAAATATATAGTGCACAAATTATCAAATACTAGAAAATCTCCTAACAAATCTTAGAGAATATATTCTAAGAATATACACTTAAATATTAAATCTAGTAACCATATTTTATAATTCCTAACACGAGCATGTTGATAACTCTCAAGAATTGAGAGTTAAAGTAGCTTAAAAGAACATATTTTTATTTAGAATTTGCTATAATGAAGTAATTTAATATTGAATTTTGCCCCATTATACCAAAAGTTATGCTTTAGCAAAACATCCTTTAGTTTTCTGATTAGGATGCATTTTAGAGGTTCGTAGCAGCGAAATATGCTTGAATGTGTGCAAATTTATTAGTGTTTAAAGAATTGATATTTTCTAGTTTGTCTGCAACATTTCTGATGGAGCGAAGCGAAATTCACTCAAGAAGTATTTTGCTCAAGCGAATGACATCACCCAGCGCGTAGTCGAAGCTTTTCACATTGCAGCAAAGAGACTGAAGTGCCTTCAATTTCGCCTAAGCGAAGTTTATTCTAGCAAAACCGCTGTACGGAAGATCGTGGAGTAGAGCATCTTTTGGCAGTTCTAGAGCAGAGAATGTCAGATGGTGTCCAGAGGGGACAAGGGATCGTGGAGCAGAGAAGTCAGAGCCTTGTCGCTTGAGCTGCAGTATAAATAGAGGCAT
>JBBMKA010066935.1:0-16425 GCA_037833695.1 Sechiopsis laciniata | reverse complement strand
AGTCAGACTATTCTGACAAAGTTCCTAGCTCCCTTCTCTAAAGGCTTCCCACCAAGCACTCAGTGGTAGCAAAGAAGCCATAGTCTCGAAGAGCGGAGGAGATCGTTCAAGTTTTTCCATGGGGAATAGTTGATACTACTCAACATAAAGACCTGCTAGATTAGATCAGATGCGACAGTCAATGTAAGTATTCTTTTTCAATAACATGTCAATCACCTAGGGCATTGTATTTAGATTAATTTGATTAATCAAAGATAATTAATTGGATTAATTATTGTAAAATTTTTATTATTCACACACTTCTGCTGCGCTAAATGCATTCTCTTACCCTTTATTCCCACCAAAAACAGTTCTATAATCTTCCCTAACTAATAAAATACTAAAACAACATATAGGAATTGATGCGGTTGTGAAGTG
The DNA here is from genome assembly GCA_037833695.1 of Sechiopsis laciniata. Classification (NCBI taxonomy): domain Eukaryota; kingdom Viridiplantae; phylum Streptophyta; class Magnoliopsida; order Cucurbitales; family Cucurbitaceae; genus Sechiopsis; species Sechiopsis laciniata. Next base: position 16,008 of record JBBMKA010066935.1, on the reverse strand, counting down.
TGCAGATTCTTTGTCATCGGCTCCTACAAACGCCACCAGCTCTGGTTCATGCAGAATTGCGCTTGGCCAACCTACAAGTCTTAGCCACCCTCCCCAGCTCTCCGATCGCAGCTTTTTTCTTGCTATTTATAGAGTTGATTTGCTTGGCTAACAATTTTAGGTGAGCTAAAAGATCTTCATCAATACAAGATTTCTTGATTTCTGCTAGGAGTTCTTAATTGTCGCCAAATTAATTGCTTGATTGATTTTCTATTCTTTCCTTATTGGTGTAGTTTCTCAAATGCGACTGCCTTGGGACTGCATCGTGATGCATTTCATTCACATTGATTTGTTCCTCAACGTTTAAGGTTTGCATTACTTGTATTGTATCGCATTAAGCACAATTTATTCATTCATTTTACTCTAAAATGCGATGCTGAGCCTTTGCTATGTTAAATCATCAATGCATGTGATTTCTAACAGTTTTACTTGCATTGAATCTTTTATAGCGTGATTATTTTCCTTGAACATTAGAAAAATGCGTAATAAACTAGCCTATTTTGTGCCCTATTTGAGAGCTATCAAACCCTTAAACTTAAATCATTGCTTGTTCCAAGCAATGCGTGATCTATGTATTAGCATTTTGTTCTCTAAGTCAACCTTTCCCTTCTCAAGCGTAACGTTTGCAGGTCTTATTGCATCTCATAATCCTAGCATAAACTTCCTTCCTTTATCAATTTTCAAACTTTCCCAAAGATTCAGGTTCGCTTCCAAAATCCTCCCTATCGTGACTAGCAGATTGTTTCTCATTACAAGTATTCCCCATCGCTCAATTTATTGTATTCAACTGTTTCTATAACTAAGGTTATCCAAAGTATTTTGTCAAGATTGCTATTTAGGTCCCCCGATCCAATAAGGATTTTTGCTTGTGCTTTACGCATTTCTTTTGGGTTGCACTCGTATCTACAATTTCGTAGTTCTTAGAGTGATTTTCTTGAGCATAAAACATTTCATTTAAGGAAAAGAATTTAAGCTTGTGCTTTGGTAGACAATAGAGTACTCCTAGAATTCCTACGACTATTCGCTCTTTTCTATCTTTATTTTGCCCAAAATACGTTGATCTTTATTTTGCACATTTTTTTTTCACTTCACGGGCTTGTCCTCACCCCAAACTAAAAAATCTTTATTGTCCTAATGAAGGTGAGGCTTAGTTCCCCCAAACTTAATCATTTCCACAATTAAACACGCTATCTCAAGCTTTAGGACTTCCTTATAAATTTTTAGTTCTTTCTACTATGCACAATAAGGACTATTTTGGTGCTAGGTTTGAATCTAGGGGAATTTAAGAATTCTTCTAAAGAAAACGAATTTTACACTAAAATTTAGTTTTGCGATAATAATGCTAGCACTACTTTTTCAAAATCAAATTCGAATTCTATTAAAATAAGGGAAAATAATGAAAATTCATCCTAGAATGAGATGCATGCGACACTGAAAGTAAATAAATTAAACTACTGCATCCTATCATGAAATGCATGCGCAAATAAATATGAGAGTTACTGAAAAACTAAAAGATAAGAGAACGGGACTTTCATCAGTTGTTTGCATTGGTGCATTTGTTATCCTTGGCTATGTTCGCATCTAATAAATGCTTCAAAACTTCTGGGTACTTGGAGTAATCCTTTAATGCGACAAGTTCACTCAGAATTAAGTTGTCACGTTCATTCACATAAGTCCAGTAGTCTCGTATCAAAGCAAAGATTCGCAGTTCACTCAGAATTAAGTTATCACGTTCATTCGCATAAGTCCAGTAGTCTCGTATCAAAGCAAAGATTCGCTTCATTCTCTCTACTAGCTCTTTTACAAGCACTGTTTCTTTTACTTCTTCTTCATCTGTTGGGATAATGCGTAAGAATTTGTCGTGAAGTTTTGGTCGGACGCCTTGATCGACACATAATTTTGTTATTGCAAAAGGGAAATACATCTTCTCTGGCATCTTATCAGCATAACTCTACATTTTCTTTTCTAATATTTGCCCAATATTGATGTGCTTCCCAAGTTTGATCGCATATAACAACATCGTTTGATCCTCCAGAACCAGAACCTAATTAGCTGAAGGAATGATCGATGTTCTTATGAGTTTCAGCCAATTTTTCAATTCGTCTTAAACCCATGATGCATGGAATGAGGTCGGGTCATTCCACTCTACTCCTGCTATTCCAATCATCTCCAGACATTCGTATGTTTAATCCGCTGTAGGAGAGTTCATCAGCTTTTGACAATCATTTCCAGGACCATCAGGAAGTTCAAACACTCTATTCCACGCAGCTGCTCGATAGTCAATTTCTTGATCATTAACCCTTGAGATTAGTAGCCTTTCTTCATTCAGATTTGCATAAAATTACTACACCCACTCTGTTCTTACATTCAAACTTGGGTTAAAATATTTCATCTAGTTTAACTCTTTGGTTTTCCCAATCGTCTCTCCCGATATTCCATCCAGACCTTGCTCGTGCAAATATTTCTTATTTTTAAGCAAAATATAGTTGTCCTCAGCGTCAATGGACACAAAGGTTATGCCTTTGCGAACGCATCTATACCGTGGTCTATATTTTGGAATAGCTCGCAATACCCTTATTCTCAAGGATTGAATTCTGTTGTTGCAATATCTCGGGTGCTGCGTTTCCATTCCACTCACTTTAGTCTCTTAGCATCATTCTTCTCACCACATGGCTCATATTCCTTAGGACCCTCTTCTATGAATTCTTCATGATCTCTCGTAGGTTCCTTCTCAATGGCCTTCTGTGCTTATTTATCTGACTTTTGTCGTAAATAATCTTTGACTAGTATGTCTGCCATATCTAGGTACTCTGTTGTCAAAGGTGGGGTCTCATCTTCGCTGCTTACAACGACTTAGGGAGTGTTAAACAATTGTTGTCCACTATTCTCTATTTTTCCAAAGAACTTCCCACTCCTAGTTGCCGACGGTGCGAACTTTCTTCATGCTTAAACTTTGTTTCATTAGCATACAATTTCTTGACCCCATTTATTGATGGCATTGAGTCTCGAAACCATTTGCGTTCTGCATCCGACTTACTTCTTGATGACTTGTTATATGCTTTATAGTTTTGGGCCATTGATTTCAACTATCAATAGGATTTCTGGATCCTGAAAATGCAGGTTAGAGTGAGGTGATTGTTTCTTTCGTTCATAGGGTTTATATAATATTTTGAAAAAGAATCGAATATCCATATACAAGGAAAAAATAACCATGGAAGGAAAATTTTAAAACCGACTCAAGAATCTCGTGCTAATTTTCGTACCAATCCATTCCAAAATTTTAGTAAGGGAAATATATCGAAATAGCTAAAAGAAAATCGCATAAATGAAAAACTTCCTATTCTAAATTATGAAATAAGGAAATGCTGTAAAATTTTGCACAAAGTTAGAAATACCAGATTTTCACATTCCAATAATGGTGCTGAGTAGGACCTAGGCAGAATTCTTTGTGCTAATTCCGTGCGGTGTGAGTTGTCCTTGCTTGGGGCATTTACATATTTTTGGAGTGTAACCATTTTTGATAGCTTGCTCTTGTCTTACTCCGTCATGCCCCTTAATGCGTGTTCTTCCTACCAAATTCAGAGTTGATAGGGCGCAGAGCGTCAGGATGATGCTCAATTAGGTTGCTCGTGTGTTGCTTCCTCGACTGATTAATTCCTCGTGCAGTTGTGGGCATGATAGCTGGAAAATGCTTATCACTATTGCTAGTGGTTTATTGTTTTTCAAGCCTTCTATATTTTCCTATGGATCTGATGATTCTTTCGTTACCCGACTGGATTGCGTTAGAACATCAATGTTATAAGTTACAGGCTCATTACTCCTGAAGCTAATAAGTTAAGGATTTGCATCCTCGCTATGACTGTCATCACTTGGTTTTTGTAGAGTGTCAATATTGGGACCTTCTTCATTCTCACATATAATTTTCTCCTCATTATCAGCTTCAGGAATTGCTGGGTTGGCGAATCTTGCCCAAGCTTCTTCCTGTTGCTGATATTGTATCCTTTGCTCTTCTTCTTCTGCTGCGCACCTTAAAGCTAGGCCTCTTCATTCTTTTTCATGATGGTTAGTCTGAAATCTTCCCATGAGAGTCCATAGTCAATTTCATCTGTTGCCACCTCGTTAAATGCTTAGCCATTAGAAATGTATCATCTGGTTCTGTAACTTTTTTGTTGGCTGTATTTTTCATAAGTACTTCCTCCAGTGCGGATTCAATTTTGCGATTGTTTTTTGGGGCGGGGAAATTATTCCATTTTCCCTCATCCAATTTTTAAGTTTGAGCTGTATTTCATCTTCCATACGTATGTCTCCAAGAGATTGCTCATAATTATATTTCGGGTATCCAGGTTCATGACTCCCGTACTCCCTCGTAAGATTCATGCTGCGACCTCCATACAGATCAATTTACCCTTGAACAATGCTGCCATGGTCTTCCCAAAACTGCATCTGAATTGCCCAGCTAGGATGTGTTGAATTGAAAATTTTTGTGTTGGTTTCCCCGGCATAGCCTGGTTGCTGATAAAAACGTAGTTGCGGTGGGGTAATATTGTTGCTCCAATACTGATTCACAAAGTGATTATATTCCATCTGTGATGATTGTTGCTTCTGGTAATGTGTTGGGACTTCTTTTCCCTGTTGGTTGATGCGACTTGAATCTCGGTTCTCCTGAAATGTAAGTTTTCAACCTTTTGATTAGTGTAAAACTACTCTTAAACTAATAATCCTAATCCTAAATAGTCTATCCCCAGCAATGGAGCCAAAACTTAATGTTGTGTTACTCGTTTCGATATAACTACACAATTGAATGGATTCTAAGCTTAACTTTGTATTAAGTATGGCATCGAAATCACTACGCTCAAGTTTACGCGGTCAGAATACAGCAAGTAATAAGTAAAATTATTGATCTCCACAGGGATTGAGGTCTAGAATTATTCTTACTAACTTAAGAGCCGTGCGAATAAATAAAAAGCATGAAATTGATGGTTGATTTGAGTTTTTCTTCTAAGACTCTAAATAAGCAATAAACTAATGAGCATAGGTGAAAATTGCGGTTATAAAAGATGCTAAATATGTAATAATGGTAAATAGATCCCACAATTCCCCTTCTTAATAAGTCCACACTTAATGATTTACAACTAACTATGCTTCCGCAGAAGTTACTCATATTAAACCTGGGCAACGCATGCGATAGTAAGGTTATTCCTAACTCCTTAAATCATGCGAGAGATCTCACGATGAACCTATCGTAACATAATGAACCTGCCTTCAGCTCTCTCTTTCGAGTTCACTAAAAGGTAGCATATGTGGGTAGATAGACGATGCATACTTAGAAATAAATTGCAGTAGATAAAAATTAAGAACCTACAACAATAACATTCATTCTACATACGAAATATCACCATTGCTCCTATCTAATAAGACATAGAAATGAACAACAAATAATAAAGGAAATTTAGATATCTCATTACTAAAAGTTGAAACAGTTTTATAATCTTCTCTAACTAATAAAATACAAAAACAACTGATAGGAATTGATGCAGTTGTGAAGTATGCAGATTCCTTGTCATCGGCTCCTATAAACACCACCAGCTCTGGTTCATGCAGATTGACGCTTGGCTAACCTACCAGTCCTGGCCACCCTTACTAGCTCCCCCATTGTAGCTTCTTTCTTGCTATTTATAGATTTTATTTGCTTGACTAACAAGTTTAGGTGAGCTGGAAGGTCTTCATCAATACAAAATTCCTTGATTTCTGTGTGAATTCTTAGTTGTCGCTAAATTGATTGCTTGATTGATTTTCTGTTCTTTCCTTATTGGCATAGTTTCTCGAATGCGACTACCTTGTGACTGCATCATGGTACGTTTCATTCGTATACTAAGTTCTACATTGCTTGCATTATATTGCATTAAGCACAGTTTATTCATTCATTTTACTCTAAAATGCGATGCTGAGCCCTTGCTATGCTAAATCATGAATGCATGTGATTTCTAACAGTTTTACTTGCATTGAATCTTTTATAGCGTGATTATTTCCCTTGAACCTTAGAAAAATGTGTAATAAACAAGCCCATTTTATGCTCTATTTGAAAGCTATCAACAACTTGGCTCATCAATCCTTCACTTATTTATAGATGTCTGTGGTTCCTTGTAGGTCAAGAATAATCTTCGAGAGGATGTTTCGGGTGATTGATTTGATTGACCTAAAATTTCAACGATACTTCTTTAATTCTGCAATTTGACACGTCTCCCTTATTTGCATCTTCCTTACCGAAACAGACTACACGTTCTTCTCCTTGATGTGACGCGAGATGCTTTTGTTCCTGCAACATTAAATAACGCATTAGTGAGTCTTGGATTCGCAACGCATTTATGCTTAAATGCACATATCTTGCTGAACCTAACCGCATTTTAACCTATTTTTACATGCACATGCTTTTTACCCGTCATGCGGAACCTATGTGAACATTTATAACTTTTTAGCAACATTTCTACTTTATCATGAGATTATTTCTTTTATAAGAACAAAAATGCGACAGTAAAGATGCTTAAATAACGCTATTATTTAAAGTCATCAAACCACATGGTGCAAATACTAGCACCTTGATGACTCTCAAATAGAGTCAATATTTATGACACGTTAGAATCATTGTTTTACTTAATTATGGAAATCTAAAGCGAAAAATGTGAATATAATGAATAAAAGGTGAAAAAGACTAATGCTTATACATAGGGAGAATAGTTGAAGGAATATGAATTATAAGGCGAAAAATGCTTAGGTTACACTCTGAATGCGTAATAAAGAATAGTTATGCACTAATCAACAATTTTTATAGGAAGATTGATGCAGAGCAGAAACTAAAGATTGATGTGGAGCAACAAACTGAAGTGAGCAGTGTAGAATTGAAAAGAGCAATGCGAAGCAGAATGGAAACACTGATGCGAGAGCAACAGATCGAACCAGCTGCCAAAGCCTCACCTAAATAAATTAGGAAAGAATCAGGTATAGAGCGAATGTTAACTGCCAGACCGCTAGTGAGATAAACTGCAGTAATCATTGGATTCTTACCTTAATCAGCAAAGACGTGATTGACAAAATCAATTAGAGAAAATTTGTCGCGATAACTCAGTAGCTGTCAACATGGAAAGTTACGATAGCAACTCAAGGAGCCTATAAAAGAAGATTAAGATAACCATTTGAAGGGGGACATGGGAGATCTCACACTCTATTTTTAGACATTTTTATTTTCTTATTTTGTTAAGACTCATTTTGCAATTGTTTAATACGATTTCAGCATGTTGTTATTTGTGTTTCCTATTTGCATTATGATCTAATTTCGTAAAGGCAACACTAAGGAAAAGTGGAATAGCTTATGCATGTGTTAAGAAGATGTAGGGGGGTATTAACCAAAACATGTTAATTAGGAGTTAATTTTCAATAGTAAGTGTCGACCGACCATCCACACGAACTAGTAGGTTGTAATTCGGAAAAGGAATGATCTAAGGCTAGTTTGCATGTTCAGTGGGTTAGTATGAAGTCTTTTATGATTTAAAATGGAGTTTAGGAATAAACGCTTAACTACTGCATGCACCGCGCCTAATTAACATACATTGAGTTGGAACGGAAGTTCGACTCAATGCGAACGAATGCAGAAGCTGATGTTGGTAGAAGTATGATAGTTTTTCCTCACCGCATTATTTCTTCATAAGCACTGCAAACGCATTCCATGAATACTTTAGCTGCTCCTTTCTTCTCAATTTGTTTAGCTTATTTTTCTTCAATTCTTTTGTTTTCATTCAAGACAAACCCAATTAAAATCCCTTTGTTCCATTTAATTCTAAACTTCAGCTTTTAGTGAATCACAGTCCCTATGGAAATCAATAATTTACTTATTACTTGCAGCAAACCGCGTATACTTGCGCGAGTGTGGATTAATTTGCACACGAGTCTGATTTACACCTTTTAATAAATATCTTCAAAGTACTAGTTTCTAAAAATAGTCGATAGCATAGTTACTTGAGGAGCACTTTACTAACCATAGTTACTACTACGTGTTAGAGTTAAGTCGACATTTATTTAGGGTTTAATAGGATTTTATTTCAAGTATGTCCTTTATTATCATTTCACATTCCTAGCTAGGGTTTTTCCTTTGAGTCTATATATATTAGGGGTGTTCATCGGTCGGTCGGTGTCAATTTTGGATGAAAACCGATGCCGACCACCGATAAGTCTGTTAACGTCGATCAGTTTTGGATAACCTTGCTGTAGTTAGTGAAACCTACTGACCAAATGTAAGGTCGGTTGATCGGTTTCGGTCGGTTATCTCGTTACTTTGATGAACTAAAAAATAAATCAAAATAACTATAAAAAAGAAGGTAAAAATAAAAGATGAAGATGAGATGAAAAATAAAAGACAGAGAAGAAAAAGGAGGAAGAAGAAGATACGTAAGATAAATTTGAATAAAAAGAGGGAAGTGGTTGAAGATGAAAGAGAAGAGAAAAGATAAATAAAATGAGTAAAGTGGTTGATGATGTGAAAGTAATTGTTACTTTTCATTTATTTATAAAGAAAAGTAATGATTACTTTCTATAAAAAATAATATAATTAAATAAAGAGTGATAATTATCCCTGACAATACACATTAAATAAGGTAGAGGTGTAGTGTGTTGTCCAATCGCCTGAGACAAATACAATTTTACATTCAACCTTCACAGATTTCTTTTTTCGATTGGTCGGTCGGGAATTTTTTCTCCCACCACTCCGACCGACCGATTATTCAGTTTTGTATATGAAAAACTAACTTCGACCGACTTTCCAACAAAACCAACTGACCGACGTCGGTTCGGTCGGTTTTGGTAGGTTGGATCGGTTTTTGGTTATTCCATGAACACTCCTAATATATATGCATGTAATCTCTTCATGGATTAATGAGAAGATCATTTTATCGTGCCTATATCAAATATTTCATGGAATCAGAGCCAAACTTTAGGGTTTTGGGACATCGAGATTAAGGTTGGGTGTTCAATACTTTCATTCTTGTCATCAGGATTGTCAGGCAGCATTAGAAAACAAAGAGCCAGATTCTACCGTTCGCTGCTGAGTTCTGACGGTCGCTGCCAGATTACACCAATTCTGCCAGGTAGATAATGGATTCTTTCGATCGCTGTTGGGTTCTACCATCGCCGACATTGTCGCTACCAGATTCTGCCACAATTTTTTTGCTCGTCGTTCATCAGGTTTTGGTTACAAGTTTTTCATATGTCTATGTGGTCAGTTTTTGTTTTTTTATTGTTTGAGCTTCAGATGTGGAGAACTAGGTTAATCTTATAGCTGTTATTTTCTATGTTCTCAATTTATGAAAGGTGGTTGGATCTAATCTGTTTATTTTTTACTTCAAAGATTTGGTTGGGCATAAGTTTTTTTTGGTGTAACGTCTATTTGTCAAGACTAGATTTGGTTGTACATCCTTTGTATGCCTTGAATAATTGGTTTTCTTATGCTTAGGGCTGCTTTGTTGCAAATTCTTTGTGTTCATAAGGTTTTCTTTAGAAATCAGTAATTGATTTTGGACTCTTTTACTATTATGTTACGAGGCAATTTAAGAAATTGAAATTTTTTCATTGCTAATTCGAATCTATTGAGTAGATTCACTTTATTTTGTGTGATTCCATTTTGTCTTTTGCGAGTTATTACATGGTGTTGGAATTTATGGGTCCTTCTCGAATCCCTCGATTTACGATTTGTTGAGGTTATTATAATTCAAAGTTCTGTATGTGATATACATCGTCTTGTGATAGTCTTGGTTGGTTGTGTCTCAGACTGATTATTTTGTGTTGCCCTGGTTGCTAAAATTTGTGATTCAGGTCATTGGTGAAGTTTTTTATGGCTGGGTCGTCGTCCAGATTTGTGTCCACTACTAGTGTTGGCTCAAGTAACGTGAGTTGTTGTCTTCTTTTGTTCTTCATCAAATGGATCATTGACTCTCGTGCCACGAGTCATATGACAGGTAACCCTCATTTATTTTCGACTAGTTTGTCCACCGCGCCTATGGTGGATGTTACATTAGCGGATAGATCAAAATGTCTTGTTAATGGGTGTGTTGTCGTGAATCTCACAGTGTCTTTGTCTTTACTGTCTGTCCTTCTGTTACCTCAATTGTCCTATAATTTAATCTCTATTAGTCAGCTTACCCGCGATCTTAACTGTTCTGTTTTGTTCTATCCTGGCTATTGCTTGTTTCAGGACTTTGTTACGAAGAAGATTATTGGTAAGGGATATGAATCTTGAGGGCTTTATATTTTCGAGAGTCAAGTTTCAAAACAACTGGCCATAGAATGGTTAATCATAACCATAATTTAAAAGATGATTGGAGAACACCTAGAAAATTTAGTTTTAAACATGGAAAAATTATAAGAAAGAGAATACAATTTGAATTTAAATCTACCATTTCACCTCAAGTTAGAACTTGAATTTAACTTAAAAGTTTCTAAATTAAATACAAAAGCAACTTTTACTAAAAGTTTATTTCATCCACCATTTAACTATAAACATAAATAAATTAAAAAAAAAAAAAATAGGGATGTTACAGTCAGGTCAGTTGAGACCAGTAGGTGGCTAGTAGGTTTTGTGTTTATGTTGCATATTATACTTTTGCATGTCTGATGGTACTTACTGTACATTGCACTGGTTGGGAATTCTCACAGATTATTTTGTCTTACCCCTTGTGGTTGTCCCACCAAGTAAAACAAGATTATAAAAGGATGGGTGAGCTGGAGCTAAGAAAAAGGATGCTTATTTTTCACTCTAGTAGAGACTACACTATTTATGTTTTCAAAGAATGTTTACAGTTGTTTCAAAATTAATACCTGCAGCATTGGTTTAATTTCTAGTCCAGATTGTTTTCCTTGTGTTTTACTTGTTTTGTAGCATTCATAGAGTAAGAACTCGGGTTTAGATTTGTTACCGAGTCGAGTTCTTACACTTAAAATGATCTCATTATCAGTTTTTCCACCAGAAAATCACAACTGAATAATGAGAGATTTCACTGAGAATAAACTTGAGGGATGAATTCTGGATCAAGCAAACCGATAGATTCTGAAAACTTTCAATTTTGGTATCCTTCATTTGTCTTATGAAAGTCAAGTGTCATGAGGAGGTAACAAGAAGTTTGATTAAATATCACGTACAAAGGGGTAAAAAGGGATTGCAGGAAAATTGTCAAATGCGATTTCCATTAGAAAGACTCAAGTAAAAGATAATATAAAGGAATGCTTGCTAAAACCAAGCTATGTGCCCAAGGAGGGCCAAGATATCAAAAAGATACCATCCCCACTGAGCAACAACATTATTTCTAGTTTTTTATTTTTTTTATTTTTTATTTTTATTTTTATTTTTTTATATATATGTTTATGATTGTCTGGACTAACTTTTGTCTTCGACTATTGTCACGAGACATACCGCCTAACCCTACAATATTTTGATGTCAAGAAAATCGATAGATGGTTACTTTGGATTGAACCATTCACCTCTAAAGTTCTCCATAGAACAACATTTCTAATCGTGTCATCTCGTAGATTAATTTTGAATAAAGAGCCTTTAGCTGATTTACTTTCAAGCCCAAACAAGTCTTAAATAGGGCTTAAGTTTGCAATAAAACTTCAAATTTAGCATCACCATCCTTACCAAAAAAAAAAAGTGTATCATAGTTACTAAAATGAAACAAGCTAAAAACAAAGAGGTTAAAATGGTATTTTAACCCATACCAAACCCTTACCATTTTAGTCCATTCACAAATCTGCATAGAAAAAAAGCTGTTCATTGAAAAGAGTGCCACGAGGGTCATTTGCAATGAAAAGAATGAGTTGTTACCTACATGGACGATAACTGGATGGTGCGTGTACATGGACTATCGCAAGCGAAATAAAGCCACTAAGAAATACCACTTCCCACTACTATATATTGATCAGATTTTGGATCGCATCGCAGAACGAGAATATTAATATTTTTAGGATGGGTGGTTATAACAAGATTACCATTGACCCAAAGGACTAGGAAAATACGACTTTTACCTGTCCCTATGGGATTTTCGCATTAAGACGCTTGCCATTCGGACTCTGCAATGCGCCAACCACCTTCCAACGTTGCATGATGCCCATTTTCTCGGACATGATAGAAAATATCATGGATGTTTTATGGATGACTTCACAGTCTTTGGTGATTCCTTCTCAGAATTCCTAAAGAATTTGAGGCAAGTTTTTCGGCGGTGCGAGGAAATTCATCTGGTGCTAAAAAAATGTCATTTCATGGTTAGTGAAGGAATTGTGCTCGGGCACAAAATCTCAAAGAAGGGAATGGAAGTTGACAAGGCAAATATAGAAGTGATAGAAAAATTGGAGCCACCACATAATGTAAAGGGAGTGCACAGCTTTTTGGGATATGTCAAGTCTATTTCCGCTTTATCAAAGATTTCTCTAAGATTCCCGACCGCACATTTGAATTTGATCACAAGTGCCTCCAAGCTTTTAAAATATTGAAAAAGGCACTTACGACCGTGCCCATTATGATTTTGACTAACTGGTAAAAGTCATTCGAGCTTATGTGCGATGCTACCGATTATGCAATAGTGATAAGCGCCAAATGTTGCTGGATTTTACAAAGCTAGAGGTCATTCTAGGATCCTTGCAAGAACTCACAATAAAGGCTAACTTAGATCACACTTAAAATATAAAATGCTCACTCTTAGATCCTAAGATAACTCATTCTAGAATTAGTTTGATCAAGACGAATCCAATGAATTGATTTAACTTCAAACCTAAAGAAATATTTGAAAGAAATGAAACATCAAATGGGGTTCAAGAAAATACAAGTTTTTCAATGCATATATCTAGAAATTCCTTCATTTAAAATTCTGCCATGTTGTCATCTTCCAATATAAATGATACTCTAATGCCATCTTCATTTCAATCTCTTCTTCACTTGTTGTGCTAATGTTGTAAATAAATTTGGGCTGAAAAAGCATTGTCTCTTCTTGTGCATTGGCAAGCTTTTGAAGATGTAATATATATGGCTCTTGAATCTTATTTGTCTTTCTCCTTGTAATAGGTTCTTCAGGTACATGCAATGGATCGGTTGCCTCATTTGTATCATCCCCTCTTTATTGAAAAGGATTTATCCTCAAATCAAGATCTTCATTTCCTACATCAAAAGGAGTCAAGTCAGCCACATTAAAAGTAGAACTTACATTATACTCACCTCGAAGATCTAGCTTGTATGCATTATCATTAATTCGATCAAGTACTTGAAAAAGACCATCTCCCCTTGGTTGTATTTTTAGACTTTCTTTGATCCGGAAACCTCTCTTTTCGTAGATGAACCCAAACCCAATCGCCTTGTTTAAAAATTGATTGCTTTCTCCCATGATTCTTACTAGTGATTAGCTTTTGATTTTTCTTTTCAATCCTTTCTTTGATTTCTTTGTGAAATTCCTTTACGTATTCGACCTTAGAAGATGGTGCACCACTAGTAAACATATTAGGCAGCAATGGTGATAAATCTAGTAGAGTTAAAGGATTAAAGCCATACACAATCCCGAAAGGTAAACAATGAGTAGTGCTATGTATCGCTCTATTGTATGCAAATTCTGCAAATAGTAGAGTCTCTTCCCATGTATTAAGATTCTTAGAAATTATTGATTTAAGCAAGGCTCCCAATGTTCTATTAACCACCTCTGTTTATCCATAGGTTTGAGGGTGACATGTTGTAGAAAACAAAAGCTTGGTACCCAATTTTCCCCATAAAACTTTCTAAAAATGACTTAAAAATTTGACATCTCTATCACTCACAATTGTTTTGGGAATGCCATACAATCTAACCACTTCTCTAAAGAAAAGATTAGCTATGTTAGTAGCATCATTTGTTTTGTTATATGGAATGAAATGTGCCATCTTACTAAACCTATCACAACAACAAAAATGCTATCATGATGTCTTCTAGTCTTTGGTAATCCTTGAACAAAGTCCGCTAATGTCAACCTAAGGTTCGCTAGGAAGATCTAAAGTTGTGTAAAGACCATGTGGTTAAGTCTTAGACTTAGCCTTTTTACGTTTGAAACATTGTTTGCAAGCTTTGTTCACATCCTTCCTCATTTTCAACCAATAAAAGTGTTCACTCAGCATGTTATATATTTTAAATTCCCCAAAATGTCTCATAAGTCCTCCCCCATGAGCTTCTTTCACAAGTAACTCCCTAATTGAACACTTAGGAATACAAAGCTTTCCTTTCCTAACAAGCATGCCATCAAATACAATATGATCATGAACATTGTTCCCTCCTAAGCATTGCATATAAACATCATGGAATTCAGATTTCTCAACTTTGTACAACTCAATCATGTGTTTAAAACCAATAATTTTTGCACTAAGAGAAGAAAAAAAAAGCATACCTTCTTGACAATGCATCATCCACCACATTGGCCTTACCTTTCTTGTAATGAATGACATAAGGAAATGTCTTAATGAATTCTACCCACTTAGCATGTCTCTTGTTTAGCTTTGTTTGACTCTTAAGATGCTTCAAACTTTCATGATCCGTGTGGATGACAAACTCTTTTGGACACAAGTAATGTTGCCAAACTTGCAAGCCCTCACAAGTGTATGTAGCTGTTTGTCATGTGTTGGGTATTTGAGTTGTGCTCCATTTAGCTTTTCACTAAAGAACATGATTGACCTTTTCTCTTGCATCAAAACAACCCCTATGCCTATTCCACTTGCATCACATTCAATCTCAAAAGATTTATCAAAGTTAGGTAAAGAAAGACAAGGTGCATTGGTCAATTTTTCTTTAAGTTCATTGAATGCATTCTCTTGCTTTGGTTTCCATTCAAATTTCACATTCTTCTTAACAAGTTCATTCAATGGTGAGGCTATGCTACTGAAATCCTTAATAAACCTCCTATAGAAACTAGCCAAACCATGAAAAGATCTTACCTCGGTTGCATTTATGGGTGTTGGCCACTCTCGAATAGCCTTAACCTTTTCTTCATCCACTAGCACTCCATTCTTTCCAACAATGAATCCTAGAAAATTAACTTGGTCTAGACAAAAACTACACTTTTTGAAGTTAGCATAAGGCTTCTCTTCTCTAAGTTTAAGTAAAATTTTCTTAACATGCAAAACATGATCATTCAAGCTTTTCGAGTAAACAAGGATATCATCAAAGTATACCACAAAAAATTTCCCAATATATTCTCTCAAAAAATGATTCATTAACCGCATAAAAGTACTTGGTGCATTAGTAAGGCCAAATGGCATAACAAGACACTCATAAAGCCCAAACATTGTTTTAAAAGTAATTTTCCACTCCTCCTACATGCATTCTAATTTGATGATAACCACTCTTAAGATCTATTTTTGAAAACAAGTTTGTACCATGTAATTCATATAGCATGTCATCTAATCTAGGAATGAGATTTCGATACTTTACTGTTATCTTGTTGATGACTCGACAATCAACACACATTCTCCAAGTGCCATCTTTCTTGGGTACTAAAATAACCGGAACCGAATAAGGACTCATGCTTTCCCTAACATAGCCTTTATCCATGAGTTCTTCCACCTGCCTTTGAATCTCCTTCGTTTCGGTTGGATTGGTCCTATAGGCAGCCATGTTTGGAAGAGTTGCTATAGGAAAAAAGTTAATTTGGTGCTCAATTCCTCTTAGAGGGGGTAATCCCGTAGGTGCATCTTCATGTGGAAACATGTCATAAAATTCCTGCAAAAGAGACTTAAAAATACTTGACAAAACATTTTCAGATTTTGGCTCATTTACCAAACACATTCCTTCACACATAAGTACAAAGTTTGGTTCTTGAGCTAAACTTTCCTCACTTTCCTTTTTTGAATAACCAAACTCACATTCTTTCTTTTTTCCTCAAAATCACTCTTTTTTCTCTCTTTATTTTCACTCACCTTTTGCCC
>JBBMKA010066904.1:0-16431 GCA_037833695.1 Sechiopsis laciniata | reverse complement strand
TATATATATATATATTTAATGCTTATTTAAATATGAAAAAAAAACTAATTAAATCTAATTAAATGGATGATTTTAATAGTGAAATTGATAACTTCAATCAAATTAAATCGATTGAAAATAATAAAATGAAATTGATAAAAAAATATGAAATTTAAAATATTTTAAATGTTTTTTAAAAGTTGTTGTAATTAAAATAAGAATATTATAATTTGGTATAGACACATTTCTCATTTTATATATATATATATATATAAAATTTAAAAATGATCCAAAATGTATGAGAAAACTTACTTGTAAGCTTCCACCTAGCATACCTATAGTGTGAAAAACACACTATCTTTTTCTTTTGAATTCAACCGCTCTAGTTGGTACATTTAATGAAGAGGAATACTTGCCTGCTTTTGACTAAGAAGACAAGCCTTCTTTAGTGGGGTATGTGGCACATTTAGTACTACAAATTTTTTCTTTCAACAATATATATATTTTTTTTAAAAAAAGATAAAATTTGTGGCACCAAATGTGCCAAATACCCCATTAAGGAGGGCTTGCTTCCTTAGTTATAAGAAGACAAGTATTCCTCTTTAATAAATACAATTTTATAAGGGTGTAAAAAAATCTCGATAGCTCGAACAATTTGGATCATCCAACCCAAATTGTAAAGGTTTGAGTTGAATTATTTATTTTTATTTATTTTCTTGAGTTTGATTATAATTTTATAATTTTCTTTGAATTGGGTGGATCTCAACAGTGAATGATAAGTATTTATTTAATTGTTCTCCCAAACTACCTTCAGTTTAAGTGTACGAGTTCAAGGCTTAGTTAGAGTTTCTTTTTTAAAGCAAATAAAAGAAGAATGAATTTTTGTTGGGTTTTCTAAAAATAAAGAAATAAAAGGCAAAATAGTAAAATGAGAATTAATAACTTTTTATAAAGATATCGAAACGACAAAAAATCAAAACCTATTATTCAATAAAAGGTCTAATAACACTCATACAAAATTCATATCATTTAACACAACCCCCGTAGTTCAGGGGTATGTTCGATAATTTAGTATAAATTCTGAAGAAAGTATTTATGTTAGGGGTGATATTGATTCGGTTTTCTTTGGTTTTAGGTCAAACCAAGAACCAAACCAATCTAATCAATGTGACAAAAAAAGGAATCGAACCAATGTCCAACGAAAGGAAAAACCCTTGGTTCGATTTTTCTCAGGGTTTAAGCCAAACCAATAACCGATCCATTCAATTTATTTGACAAAAAGAGGAACTGAGTCCAATAAAGGATAAAATCATTGGTTCGATTTCCTTTGATTCGGTTTCCTACAATTTAATTCTTTTTTACTATTTTACTTCCAATTCCTATTGTAATATTGTTTTCCTAAAAAAAAAATTCTCAAAATTTATGATTAAATTAAACAAAATTAATTAGTTATTTACCAATAAAAATTTAAACTAACATATAAAAAGAAAAATGAAAGTAAATAAATCAATATTGGTTTGGTCTGTGTTGGTTTTTACAATAGAAACCGATTCAATCCAATAACTTTCGGATTTCTTCAAATAAAAATCAATATGTCCAATATTATGTGAAAAATCCGAACAAATCTAATGGATCGGTTTGGTTTGGTTTTGTCAATTTTCGGTTTTCATTATCACCCCTAGTTTATGTACTGGGGTTGGGGAAAGAATTCTGTGTGATTGTATAGCAATTTTTCACAATCTAAGTTTTTTCTATCCGTAATTTTTATTTCTAGTTTGGAGTTTTTCCATGTAAAAAATCTTATGCCTCTATATTTTGTTGTTTCCATTAATTTCTCAGCATATGTTAGATGTCAGACATAATAATAGTCAAGCATTAGATGTCGAACACCTATCAATGGTGAATCTATTATGTCCTATATCTATTATGCTCGACATCTATAGTATCTGACATCTATGCGTTGAACTTTTATTGTCTAACATCTTTAATGTCCTGCTGAATTATTTGATAAGGATGACAACCCTACTCGAATCTTCAACATCTTTAATGTCCAGCTGAATTATTTGATAAGGATGACAACTCTACTCGAATCTTCACATTGATATGATATCCACTTTGGGACTAGACCCCCAAAAGGTCTTAATGTGGGATACTTTGTTTGCATCCCCTTATCCATTCGGCACACGAGGATTCAACCCTCCCCTCTAACAAAGAGAGAGCCTCCCTTCAAATAGCCAATCTGTCCTAGCTGATGCTCAGACCAACTGCTCTTCTCCTAAGAGCACACCGTTGGTTCAATAGAACGGATTTTTGCGATGACTATATATTCGACTAACTCCTCTTCTCTTGGGAGTACACCGTCAATCTGGTAAAGCTACCCAAATTTTCGTCTTCGGGCTCCAAACATCTTTATTCTATCGAATGATTATGTTTAGGGCACGACTCTAATACCAATTGATAAGGATCATAACGCTACCCGAATCTCCAAATTGATATGATATTGTCCACTTTCGGCTTAGACCTCCATGACTTTGTTTTTGGGCTTCTCTCAAAAGGTTTCACATCAATAGAGATGATTGTCATCACTTATATTCTCATGATCTTCCGCTCATCCAACCAATGTAGGATACTTTGTTTACATCCCAACATTATTATGTTTGCCTCATACAATTGTATTCGATATAAGTTTCAAAAAAAAAAAAATTGTATTCGATATAATTATTCTCTTTATATATATATATATATATATAAACGATACTTCTTTATCAAGATGTATGTAAGAGGCATATTTCAATTGAAGAAAAAGAAAGAGCATATCTCAATAAGATAATATTAGCGACAACAGTTATAAAAAGAACTTTGATTTTTGTTTTTTCTTTCTAACCAGACTGTTTTGATTACTATTTTAAAAACGTTTTCAAGAATATGGTTACAAAGAATCATTAAATGTTGCTGGTAACATAAAAAGCAAAATTTTTTAAAATGTAAAACAATCCCTAAAAAATAATAAACCAAAATATAGAACAATACTTTAATATAGGAATTTCTCGGAAACTTTGTAATTAAATAAGCTATATATTTATATAGAGAGAGAGGATTTTTCCTATATAATAAAAAAGAAAAATTGTGAGATCAATCAAATCTAGAAAAAAATATATAAATATGGTTAATTTTTTAAAAAATTTCCTAATATAATCAAGGTATAAATATTGTATATTAACCAATATTTATAATATTATATTAAAGTGTATTAATGATTATGAATTTAATATTTTAAAATTTGAACCAATATCACCACTAACATAAATATTCTTTTGAACTGATACTATCCACACCCTTTAACTCACTCTTTACAAGAAAATACAAAAGGAATTTACTGTACACCAAATTTACTTTTAATTGAGATGTTTTGAAATTAAAATTACAGACTTGTTTTATAATGCTTGGAGCACATTATTATCTGCATCTTTTCAATGTGGAACAATTCGCTTCAAATATTTTTCTAAAATCCAACATAACATCCATGTTCTTTTACTCATGAAATCAGGAACTTTATCAATAAATTTGTCCTTAAGCGTACAGAAGTCTAATAATTGACAGAACCACTTAAATCATGTGTGAATTGGTTGAATTTTTTTTTCTTCTCCAAATTGTTGAATCATGTTAGATTGTTAATCAATTTTCAAAAGATTAAGTCTATAGATTGAAGTAAATTTAATTATAACCAATATTCTCACTCACTTGTCAATTGACAAATTTGAGAGATGTTGTATAAATGGAATTTAATTTTAATTGAAAAGAAAATGACTTGTCAAATAATCTTTTTACTCTGATATCACGTCAGTTCATCCATAGAAGAAATAAATTAATCTTATCAACCCAATACCATTTTCATAGCAAATTGAACTTTGTCTTCATCCTACACGTGGTTCACAACGCAACAATTGGGTGGTTATGCCGCAAACAATTTTAATGAGAGAAAAACTTCCACTAAAATATGAATGTGTGAAATGAATCGCAAGAACCTCTTTTAAAGGAAAACCTTCCAAATTTTTAAATGATGTGACAATAATAATAATAATAATAATAATAATAATAAGGAGAGGAGGTTGTTGGAAGTTTGGAACTACAACCAACTTTATTAATGAGAAAGAAAATAAGGAAAAGCTTCTTTTTTTTTTTTGGTCTATACCTAACTACCTTTTGCACTCTAAGTTATTTTTTTTAGAAATCAAAGATTTAAATCTGCAATTTCTTAATTATTTTATCATACATGATATCACGACAACCTTACTTTGGTCGAAGAAAAAAACTTCATTCATACAAAAAGATTGTAAAGAATATACAAACAATAGAGTATATGAAAGCTTCCAAGTTAAACTATAGAAAAAGCATCAATGTTTTTCAATAATTAAAATTTAGTACACCAAAAAGCTATTATTTGAGACTTGTGTCATCCTGATTCATGCTCAATATTCTAGCATTTAATTTGATCCAAATCCACCAACAAATAATCACTTTAAAGATGTTTGTCCCAAAATGAGAAAGTGGTCCAAATGATCAAAATGAACATTGTGGAGAACAGCCGAATAGGAAGTAAGAAGAAAAAACATGTTGTAATAGGAAAATGGAGAACAGCCGAATAGAATAAGATTGTGTGAAAGAATATGTAATTTATAGTTTATATTTTGGAATATGGGGATACTTGCCTCTAAATGTAGTGTGTGAACCATTTGTCATTGTTTAAAACATGTTGTAAGTGATTAAGTGTTGCTTTAATTTTCATCGGTGGTCGAATCGATTTTCGAAAAATGGATGAACACCCTTAATATTTATCGTATAAGTTATGTTTGTCAGAATGCCAATAAGATGGTTTTTATAAATATATTTTTTCAAGTGGTATGCACAACTCAATCTTATTTATATTATTTATTAAAATGTATACGAAAGTTATAGAAATGTTGAAGAACTCCTCCTAATTTTGCTGTTTGTAGATCGATTTGTACATATACACAAAATTGTTAACTCGTAAAATATAACGTGTATCAATTTCAACATATCATGTATCGTAATGAATTGTGTATAGTAAGTTTCAATAAAACAAATAATATTGATGAAACCTTCGAAGTTGTTGACACCACATAAGTCATTCATTTAATTGATTGCATTTTTTAACTTTCTAAAGCCGTATTTACGCCTTTGTAGAAATAAGAAAATGAACCACAAATGAATTTTAACTTATTAGAAGCACATGAATATAAATTGCAATAATGTTTGTGCCTTGTTAAATATAACCTACATTTAAAATATATATATATATATATATATATAGAAACTACATAGAGCAATCCTACGTAATGCCAATTTTTTTTCTTTATCTATATTAAATATATCAATGTACAAATTTTATTCTTAATTTAATAATTGAATATACTTAAATTCAAGGTACCTCTATATTCAATAGAAATGTGGACATCGTAAGATGCAAATCTAGATTTGAAATATTTAACTTATTTAATAATAATTACATGGACATCTTAAGATGGATGGAGCTCAGACTGCACACATCTCACATGTCACTCCATTAAGGACCACAATTTTTTTTTTCTTCTTTTTATATTTTATTTATTTATTAGAGATTTTCTTTTGTGATCTTTAAGAGAGTGACATGTAAGATAGGTGCAGTCTGGACTACACCCAAATCCTTATCAATAAAAACAAACATGCCTTGGGATGTCAAATCTTGATTTCAAATCTTGGTTGAAATCTTAACCTAGTAAATAATTTTATACCTAAAAGATTCTATGGTTTTAATAAGGGCAAATGGGGTTGCCTATTCTCATATTATATTGAAGATAAAAATATGTTAGCTGTCCCCTTTGTATTTTGTGAAGACTTCTTTTCGGAAAAAGATACGAAATATATTCTCTCTATTTACATTTATAACCTAAAGTATTTATTTTTTGAATTCCTTATGATGGTTAGATGTCGGGTATGTAACACATGATAATTTTTCCAATTCCATGCAAACCCTTTTCTTTTTCAAATAATTTATCATTGTTCTTAAAAAAATATTGGAAGACCATCTACTATAAATAAAGGAAGACCAAACCTTCAACTTATCAAGCAATAATACTTTAAAAAAGGTCATAAATGTATCTAGTTTCACAAATAGAGGCAACAAGAAAACAGCTACAAGATGAAAATAATGATCAGATGGCTATGGCAGTCAAAGACGAAGCTCGAATTACGCCCGGGCGAACACCATTTTTCCAAAGGAGATGGACAATTTTAGACAAACGATCTGGAAGTGCTGCTCTAATTATGCATTTGCTTTTTCTTATGGCGCCATTTCAGTTCACATGGCCAGCTTTCTGGCTCGCCTTTATGCTCTATGTTATTACAGGCTTGTTTGGCATAACACTCTCGTACCATCGACATCTGTCGCATAAGAGTTTCAAGCTTCCCAAATGGCTCGAATACACATTCGCTTATTTTGCTGTCCACGCTCTTCAGGTTACTAATTTTACTATTTACCATTCTAATTAATTTTCGTATTGGAATCTTTTTAAACTTTATATATATATATTACAGGGTGATCCAATTGATTGGGTGAGCACGCATAGATATCATCATCAATTTGTTGAAACTAAAAGAGATCCACACTCTCCGAGACAAGGCTTTTTGTTTGCACACATCGGTTGGGTATTTGATTCTTATGGTCTTACCAAAAAGGTTTCACCTAAAAATGTAGAAGATTTTGAAGAAGAAGAACGCAAACAACAGCGTTTGAGCAATATTATTGGAGTGTACTTAAAGTATGGAAGACCAAACAATGTGGAAGATTTACAAAAGCAACCCTTTTATAGGTTTCTTCGAAAAACATACCTTCTCCATCATTTTACTCTTGCACTTTTCCTTTATGCTCTCGGAGGGCTTCCCTTTCTTGTTTGGGGAATGGTAAGTTTTTTTTTTTTAATTAAACAAACTTTCATTAATAAAATTTTAAAAAATGAGGGAAAAAAGCTCTCAAAGACCTAATTTAGGCTCAACCCACAATTCAAGCCGCAATGGCCAAGTCAAATCGTAAAGACATCCTAATAAAGAGAAAAATCTCTCCTAGAGTGATTTTAACATAAAAAAAAAAAGACATAAAAAAAAGTAACATATAGGTAAGATTTTTTTCCATAGAAAATCGTTTTACTTTAATTTTAATGAGAGTGTTGGGCTTTAAAATTAAAACGTTTAAGTGTCGTATTGATAATCATTAAAAACAAAATAGAATTTTTTATGATTAAACCGTATGTACTATATATATATATTATCGTTATCTATTTCGAAATAGGTATATATATGAGTTTGGTTAGATTGGGTTAAGGTAATTCTTTGAGCCAATCTAAAATTTTCGAGTAGATTAATTCATCAATCCGTCAAATCTTATATATTAGAGAAACTCAACTCAATTTATATATTTTTTGGCTAGGTTGCATCATAAAATTGTTTTTTTTTTTAAATTCTAATATATACTTGTTATTTACTTCCAATTTCTTAATAAAGTAACATGATAACTTCTTTTATATTAGGAAAGCTACCTTGCATATTTGAAAGAATTTTGGAGATTAAAAAAATCTAAAAATAACAATGAAGTTATAAAAATTAGAATAAATATATTCATATATAATTATGGTGAAAAAAAAAAAAAAAAGCTGATAACAAATTCCAGATAGTTTGGGTCATCTCAAAATAATTTTAGGTCAATCCATGAACAAATCCAACTCAAGATAATTTCATTTATTTGAATCCAACCCAAATAGTTTGAATTGTTTGAGTAAATGCAGGGTGTGAGGATTGTATTCGTTCTACATATCACATTGTCTGTGAACTCTTTAAGCCACATGTGGGGAAATCAACAATGGAATACAGGAGATCAATCAAGAAACAATTGGTAAATATAATGTCCATAATAATGTTATCAACGAGCGAGAATCTCGAAATATGTAATTGAATTTTTGTTTCTTTTAGGTTTGTGGCATTGCTGGCGTTTGGAGAGGGATGGCATAACAATCACCATGCATTCGAGTATTCAGCTCGACATGGTCTAGAATGGTGGCAATTGGATTTAACTTGGTGTATCATTTTGTTTCTTGAAGCTATAGGCTTAGCCACAGATTTAAAATTACCCTCTCAACATCACATACAAAAATTAGCCATTCAACCTAAATGCGAGTGATGATCATAGAACAAGTATTATATATCTATCAAATTATCAAATATTTCTAAGCTATTTCAATTGCATGTACTTTAGAGTTTATATGTTCGAGTATGGGAGTACTTGCCTCTAAATGTAGTGGATGAAATATTTATCAATAATATTTGAAAATTGTTTACTTTATTAAATGTTCTTTTTTGTTTTTTTCATGTAGGAAAAGATGTTCATTTGAAATAATATATAATGACAGGCAAATTTGTCATCAAAGAGTTTTAATGACAGCCATTTTTATCTATCACCAAAGGAGAAAGATGATGTGCGTGCCCATCATAAAAGGTGCCCGCCACCTTTTCCCTTTGATGTCAAGGGAAATGATGGCGGGCTCGGACCCGTCATCTTTTTTAAAAGATGACGGCCTTTGACCGCGATCTTTTCCTCATAATTTTCTACCAGTGACTATTCATGAATTTGTAATTTTTAGTGAATAGTATTTAACAAAATAATAATAATAATAAATAAATAAATAAGAATGACTACCAAGAGAGAAATGCATGGAAGAAAAAATGAGTTGGAAAATATTTCGAACCTACTGATTTATTAACTATAGATGTCAACTATCTTAGAAGTCAGACACAATAGATGTAAGAGATTATAAGTGTATAAATATTCAACGCATAGATATTAGACACTATAAATGTTCAATGCATAGATGTCGAGCATAATAGATGTCGAGTACTTAGGAATCGACCACTTTAGATGTTGGCATATTATATATGACGATAAAAGCACGCCATCGATAGGTGTTTGACATCTAAAATGCTCGACTGTTATTGTGTCTGATATCTAACATGGGTGATTTCTTCTTTCACCACTTTAGATGTCCGACATCTAACATTCGGTCCTCTCCCCCAAAATTGCACAAAAAAAAAAAAAAAAAACCATGTTCTTTTAGGGTCTGTCATAAAACCCTATACATATAGTAATAAAAGGTGAAAAACTTATCTATTTCATCCTCAAATGAGGAAGTTTATCAATGAATATTTTGTGTCTTAAGAGTGTACATGAGTCTAATTGGTTGAACCACTTAAACAATGCATGAACTCCTTCTTTGTTTTTTTTTTTCCAAATTTTTGACTCATCTTAAATCATTTATCAACTTTCAAAAGCTTAAGTCGATGGATTGAAGTAAATTTAATTATAACCAACACCCCCTCTCACTTGTGAATTGATTAATTTGAGAGATGTTGTATAAATGAAATTCAATTTTAATTGGAGAAATGACTTGTTAATGGTTTGAATACACAACCTTTTTACTCTGAAATCTAAGTTAATTCATCGATCAATTCAAAAATTTAAGACGATGAATTGAAATAAATTTAATCATATCAACCGAAAAAGTTGATCGTTTCAACACCATTTTCATAGCAAATTGAACTTTGTCTTCATTCTACACGTAGTTCACAACACAATAATTAAGATCCCGTTTGATAACTATTTTATTTTAATTTTTGGTTTTTGAAATTTAAGCATACAACAACTACCTTACTATATATTTTTCTTACTTAGATATGTACATCTTACCTATATTTTTAGTAACAAAACCAAAATTTGGAAACAAAAAAAAAGTAACTTCCACAAGCTTATTTTTGTTTTTGAAATTTGATTGGCATTCACATATTTTTTTAAGGAAAGATGAACACATCATTGTAGAAAATATAAAACCCATTGTAAAAATTTGAGTAAGAACAAGTTAAATTTCAAAAAAAAAAAAAAAAAATCAAATGATTATCAAACGGAGCCTACGAAACTGGGTTGTTATGTGGCAAACTATTTTAATGAGAGAACAACTTCCACTAAAACATGAATGTGGAAAAAGAATCGCAAGAACTTTTACCTTCCAGACTTTTAAATAATGTGATAATAATAATAACAATAATAATAATAAGTCAATAAGTCACATATGGGGAAATCAACCATGGAACACTGGAGATGAATCGAGAAACAATTGGTAATATCCTATAACCTTGTGATTAATAGGTGTACATTCATATTGTTGAACTATTACTCTTGTTATTTAGTTTAAAAGTTTTATCCATGGTATTATTCATTTTTGCTCTTAGCGGTTGGTGGCATTCTAAAGAAGGATGGCACAACAATCACCATGCATTTGAGTATTCAGCTAGACATGGTTTAGAATGGTGGGAGTTGGATGTAACTTGGTGGGTCATTTTGTTCCATGAAGCTATAGGACTAGCCACTGATTTGAAGTTATCCACTCAACAACATATGCACAAATTGGCTAAACCTAAATGCCACCAATAATCATATTATATATCTATCAAATATTTCTAAGCTATTGAATAAGATTGTGTGATAGAATATGTACTTTATAGTTTTTATCTTTGAATATGGGGATACTTGCCTCTAAATGTAGTGTGTGAAAAATTTGTCATTGTTTCTAAAAATGTTATAAGCGTATAAATGTTGCTTTAATTTTCATTCCCGTCATTTCGCCTCCAGCCCCAGCCACTCTTCTTCTCCTGTTTCTATGAATCTCTCAAACTAGCTCACCTTAGCTTAGCTTCTTTCGATTCTCGAGTACGGTTGTTACTGTACACAACGTCTCGCCTTTAAAATTCAGATCCAAATCCAAACCTCCGGAGTCCAGATTGCTCGCGATCGTTCCTTACGAAATTAGTGGCATTATGGATCACACTCCAGTGCCACTCACGAGTAGAAAAGCTCTCTAAGATCTTCAATAGTTAGAGTACCATCTGAAGAATTATTCTTCTCTAGTGAACCTAAAGAAAAATCGGCAAATAGAAAAACAAGAAAGTAATTCTAGCACGAGACATAACATTTTAATGTCCACTATTAACAATAATGGACTATAATAAATGTTTTCCCTAGTTACAACTAGAGGTATACAACAACATAACTGAAGATTAAACAATCTTGACGACAAAATTGTAATAATCAAAGCCGAACTTGATGTCTTAAACCCTAAAACAATTAATCATACATTAGGCCCAAGAACAAAACAAATGTGTACACTTACCTTAGTCCAATATTGCAGCCTATTGTGGCCACACAACTTGTGTTGTTGTCGAGTTGAGGTCTTTGAACACGCCAGCTTATAATTGAACAATACACTTACCATTTTTAAAAAAAAAAAATATATAATTGAGACAACTATGCATATTTTCTAAAATATCAAGGGGATTTTACATGTTGAATAAAAAGAAATGTCAAAATATTTCCATTTATAGCACAAAATCAAAACTAATTTATTTGTCGCAGAAAATCTAAATTGAATTTTATCACGGATAGAATTCAATCAGTGATAAAATTGAATTCAATCAACGATAGAATTCAATCAGTGATAGGGTTCTATCACTGGTAGAATTGATCAGTCATAGACTCATTTTATCATTAGTTGGGGTCTATCACTAATAGAAATTAATGTGCTATATAGATGAATTATTTTAGAAATTGTTCAGAAAATATAATACAAAAGATAGAATGTGCTGTTGAGGATAAATTCTCAAATATAATTTACATAACTTTTGAAAAAAAAAATTAATATAATAATTAGGCCTTGTTTTCAAAATAATACATATATATAAAATGAATGTTATTTTATATACATTCACAATCAAAAGGGTATTATTGCTTTCAAATAAATGAGAGTCAAATTCCCGATTCTCGGGATCGAATCCGTGAACATGGTATTCTACTACTTAAATTTGAATTAGTTTCAAAAGTAATAAACCCCAATGATGAAGTAAAGAACCAAGTTTTTGGCGGTGCTCTAAACAAAGTGGTGTTATCATCAAACTTGATATTGAGAAGGCTTTTGATAAGAACCAATGTTTCCACTTTTCTACTTGTAATTTGATGAATTTTAGAGCATCTACTATTTTGTTGACATAAAATTTTATCATTTATGTCAATATAAAATAAATGTTATTTTATTATTTATTTATTATCAAAAAATTTATTTGCCTTTATAATTAAACATATATATTAAGTGAAAATTTATACTCAAGTTACATAAATATGTATGACAAACACAGTCAACTTATAACACAGCTGAACATAAAAACCAAATTAAGATCTCACATAAAGTGGAATTGAACCAACCACCCACTGAATTACAGCAGTAGGAAACTCCAAACAAGATCTCTACCGTTTAGATTCACAATCAATTTTGTACATATGAAGAAAATCTGGCTATTTTCTTTCCATTTTTTCTTCTCTGCTTTTGTGGTTCAACACACTGTACACTACTAAAATGATGGGTTATTTAATTTACTAAAAAAACAACCCACGTTGAGCTTTTAACTCCAACAAAAATAATTAAACATCTTTCCTATCATAAAGTTTGATCTATACATTGGGGACCGCAGCTTTAGTGGTATGACTTATGGCCTAGCCTTTTCTGGGTTGTAATTAGTATGAACGAATAAAGATATATATATATTTTTTTTTAGTTTGGCAACCGTTGAGAATAGAGGATTTGAATTCATGATATTCTAGTCATTTAAGATACATTAATGTCGCTGAGTTATTATTTTTTATGCTATATTAATTTTTTTTATTCTTTAACGATGTAGCTCTTCTAAAAACAATTAATCTACTTCATTTTAAAAGTTGTATATAATCGCCGGCATTTTATAAATATTTCAAAACTATCCAACGTTAAGTTTGACAAAATTATAGGAAACACGCTTAAGCTATGAAATTTGTGTAAAAATTTATAAATACTGTAAAAGTTTATGTTAGGATCTCACACAATTGTCTTACGTTAAAAAAATAAAGAGTGCAAAATCAGTATAAAAGAGATATGACTTACTCTTCTCATGGTCAATTGGTTTTGAGGTAGAACTTTATATTTCTCTAATATGGTATCAGAGTTCATAAAACTCAAATGGGTATCGGTCCAATAAAATGAAATTGAGATCCGATTCAAGATTGTTGCCTCCAAAACAATTTTGGACTACTCAATCCAAACTGTAAATGTTGGGTGGGTTGAGTTATGATTTTATTTGAATTGGATTGAGTTGTGATTTTTTAATTTTTATTGAGTTAGGTCGCTTCTTAAATTTGATCAAAATTTGGCTCGTTCAATTCAATCCGGTCCAATTTGAAATAAAGTATAGTTCAATATTAAATGAGTTATAAAATTAAAACACTCGTTTAGAAATTTATCAATACTACAAAACTGGGATATAATGATTACAGAAAAGTATCAAAAACACTTTAGATGATACTTTTCTACAATTATTGTATTGCATATCATCTATTCTCTTTAGTTGACACTTTTTAATAAGTGTCATTAAAATGTCATAGATGATACTTCTTTGTAATCATTATATCGCACATCATCTATTCTTTTTAGATGATACTTTTTAGCAAGTGTCATTGAAATGCTTTAGATGATACTTTTCTGCGATCATTAATTTTTATTTGATGACACTAGTTTGTGTCACCAATGAGCAATATATGACATATAAATTAAGTCATTAATGCATTATCAACGACACCTAAACATTATCGATAAATATTATTTATTGACACTTATTTTTAAACACCAAATAATCAAATATGACTTTTTATTTTAATCATATATCTTTAATTGATGACAAATATTTATTATCAACAAACTGCATTTGATATTATTTAATGATGCTTGTTGTGTCTATTGGCAACCTTTTTTTTTTTTCTCTTACTTATTATCGTACACACATAATATCTTCAACAAAAATAACTTCACAAGTAAAAACTTGTCAACAAATAAAATTTCATAGATGACTTAAAATATTTGTAGGCATTTACATTTGAACAAAATAACAAAAGGACAATAATATTATACTGGTGATAAATGTTCGCAAAATTTTTTACAACAAAAAGAACAAGTAAAGGATGAGTGTGTTTCTTCACTGCTTCATCCTTTGAGTGGGTTCGTGCAAAACTTAAGAAAAATTGAGTTTCAAACAATATTCACATATTACCTATTACTTAACAATAACATATGAGCACTCTTACCAATAAGAAAAGAACTTCAACCATCTGCATTACAAATAAACCAAAGAAGTTATACATTTTTTTTAAAGCATAAGAAACATGTAAATATTGCATAGAAAGTAAGTTACTGAAAACGAATACTAAACCTCCCATTTTCCTGCTTCACCCATAGCAAACAATCATCAATTTGACTAGAATTACTTCATAAAATAGTTAGATTTTCATATACGAAAAGTGGAATAGATGACACTCATGCCAAATAAAATTAAAGAGAGAAAAACAATAAAAGTGTCATAAATAAAAATGTGCGTTTTATGACACTTTAATAGAATCATAATATCAAAAAATTGAAATTCATATTTTATGACACTTTATTATAATCATAATATCATCAATTAAATTCCGTGTTTTATGACACCTTAATATAATCATATAATAATTATTTTTAATTTTTAATTTATCTACCTTTTTAAGATTTTAATTTTCACCCAAAAAAAATGGATTTATTTAAATATTAGAGAATTTCTATTTCAAAAAAAAAAAAAAAAGAAGGAATTATAATGGTGCTCCATCGTGCCAGCCTTTGATTATTATTGTCTAACTCTATTGTTTTGCCCCATTCGTCACTACTAAAAAATGGATTTATTTATAAAAGCATTTTTATGTCACTTTGGAATCATCAAATAATTGAGTGTATTTCTCTATCTTTAAAAATGAATTACAAAAATTCTCAAAAAAAAAAAAAAAAAAACAAACAAACAAACAAAAACACAAATGAACAAAAAAATGATGTAATTTTTTTAGTATAAGTTGGAAGAGGGGAACCACAATCCCTACTAAAGGTACAACTGCTCTCAAATAAAGGAGAATCAAATATTGATTTTAAGGATCAAACTCATAACTATTATATTGAACTGGATTTCCAACAAACAATGAAATCATCGGATCATGACTCTTTCGATAAAAGTGATTTAATGGTATTTTAGTCCATATACTCAATATTCAATAATTAAAATTTAAATTTAAATTTAAACATAAATTATAAAGTTACTAGATTTAAGGATATAAAAAAAAAAGTTAATAGATTTAATTTTAGATATTATTATTTTTATCTTAAAAAAGATAACATGAGTATATTATTAAGACCAAGAAATCATGAATTTGAATCTCTTATTTTTTTTAATGGTATATGAACTAAAAAAAAGATCGTAGATTAAATTAAATTTATAATATTTATTTGTAAATGAAAATGTTTAGTTCACACTTACAAATATACTTTTATGATAGCATTTTATAATAACTTTACATCTAAAAAGCTATTAAAAAATAGAAAAATAAAAAAAGTGGGATGCTAGCATTGTGGGTGAGATCTTTTCATCTAAACTAAAAAAAGCGGGATCTTTTTCTCTATCTTTTCATTCGATAAACTCCATCGTGATAGTTAGTTCCTAATCACTTGGTAAGATTTTTGTTCCTTCTTGTTCCCTTTTTTCTGATGGGTATCCTTGTAAGTCTTGCAATGATGGTTTTCATTTTTTAGCGTGAAAGAACGATGATGCATGTTTATATCACAATGTTGATGACTCTCTTTCCATTTGTTTTTGGGTGAGAAAGATCGATAGTACATCGCTGGATGAATGAGAAGAATTGTAATTTTATTTTTGTTTGGATATTTTTATTACTTTGTTTATCTATTGTTGTGTGGATTATTTGTTTTGTTCAAATATCTGATCAATCCGGTGGATTATGCCTAAAATTGCATATGTTTGAGATTTAGGGCAAAATGAATGTTTTTGTTTTTGATTTGGAAAACTATCAAACCATGGGGTTCTTGCTTAAATATTATGAATTCTAATTTATTTATTTTTAAATATATATATATATTCTTTAACATGGTTCTCGGATGAATAGTAACTAAGGGTCCGTTTGATAACGTTATTATTTCTCGTTTCCCGTTTCTTGGTTCTTGTTCCTTGTTTCTTGATTTTTCAGAAAAATAAACAAGAATGTGTTTGATAACTATTTTTGTTTCTTGTTTCTACAAAAATCAAGAAACAGAAGAAAATCTTGTTTGATAACTATTTCTTGTTTCTTGTTTCTTCTTATTTTTTTTATGAGTTTTTTATAAAAAAAAAAATTGGTAAAGTTAGAGAGAAAGCAAATTAGAGATTTTTTATTGGTGAGATTTAATTAGAGAGAAAAAATGGTTTTACCCC
>JBBMKA010066883.1:0-16433 GCA_037833695.1 Sechiopsis laciniata | reverse complement strand
TTGTGCATTGGCAAGCTTTTGAAGATGTAATATATATGCCTCTTGAATCTTCTTTGTCTTGCTCCTTGTAATAGGTCCTTCAAGTACATGCAATGGTTCAGTTGTCTGATTCGTATCAGGAGGACAATTATCTCTACTGTATAAACTTATTTGAGTTAAACCTAAAGCAAAACTACGAAGGCTTATATCCAAAGTAGACGATATCGTATCATTGTAGAGATATATAGTGGTTACGTTATCATTTAAAAAATTTATTCAACTTCAAATAAGTTGGGCAATTGATCGACAACATCTTTGTTCATAACCATGGGTGCATCCAGATCTCCTATGTGTAAAATGAGAGAGATTGGTTCTTACTTTTTGTTGATTAATAGCGGGTTTCGTACCTCATTTTCTATTGTTGAATCTCAATGGAAATCCTGAAAAGGGTGTTTATTACAATAAAAAGAAAGAAAAAATAAAGCAAGCCAAATAACTATGTTTTAACAAACTAACTAATTACTTGAAACATTGAAAAGAAAGTTTAAGCTAGTTCCTAATTATACTACATCACATCAACTATTTAACATTATTGTCTTCACTCTGGAGATTCCAGTATTTTGAAGTGTGGTGGCTTAATATTTTAAACATGAATAAGGTAAATTCTTAACCTGTTTCTGTCTCAAAAAAAAAAAAAAAAAAAGAATCTTAATCTGTTTCTCAAAAAAAAGAAGAAAACATTCTATTATTAATTAATTCATCTAATAAACAGCAATAGATTTTTTAAGCTTTCAAAGGCAAATAAAGAAGAAAACATTCTATTATTAATTCATCTAATAAACAGGAATAGATTTTTTAGAGTAGATCTCAAAAAAATAAAAAATAAAAAATAAAAAAAATATTTTTAGAGTAGGGTTTGATGTCAAAAAAAAAAAAAAAAAAATCAGGAAATTTAACTAATTCAATAGCTGAATATCTAATAGTAACAGTGAGGTGCTTTTACGAGTTTTCTTCTACCCTTCTTCATTTGCTTGATTTTCTTAGAACTCAGAAGCTCTGTATGATTAAATGTTATACAAGTAATAAATTTATATAAACAATTGTTTTTAAAAAATTATATAAACTATCAAAGGAGTTTTCTCTCATTTCTGTTTCTCTTATTTATTATTATATATACTGATAAATTGCATCGATTTCTGCCGTTGGATGTCTCTTTCAAAGAAAAAAAAAATAGATGATGTGGTAATATCATCAACTTAGAGAATCTGAAGGAAAAAAAATTGCAGGCCATTTAAATATGGTGAAAATTAAGTTGCTATAATTGAAGTGCTAGAAAAAGAAGTTTGAAACTCGTAAATATTTTGGGAAATGCAGAAATATATATACTCAAGATCTCCTACACAAAGAAGACAAAAATAATTATGAAGATCATAGTGAAAATTAAATTACATACATTTTTTTATTAAGATGCTATAAACCTTTGTAAAAAAATGTAGTTTACAATACTGCTCTTAAGATATGTTTGAATAATTTTAAAAAGAATTTACAATTTTTCTAGTAATTGATTAAAACAAAATATGATGTGTAAAAAAAATGTTAGAATATATTCAATCAATTTGAATTTATGAGACAATTGTGAAAAATGAGAATGGAGAATAAAAGACTGTACATGTTAAATATAGAGTAGATACATATGATATTATAGTCCTAAATTAAGTGGATAAAAGAGTAAATTCAAATGTAAACTTTTTTTTACAACATAAGGGCACGACATCTATCGAAGAAGACTATAACATGTTCCAATCTTTAAAGGAAATAAAAGAGGAGATGAAAGTGAATAAATAGCTAAGACATTTCAAATAGAGTATAATTTATATAAATATAAAATTAAAATTAACCGTCACCAAGTAATATCTTAAATGGGACCTATCTTAAAAGTATGAAAAATAAATATAAAATTACATAATATAGTAAGAAGACGTGGAAAGATATATAAAAACATTACATTTGAATTTACTCTTTTTCAGGAAGCTAGAAAGTGATTTGATATTAACATTATGACATGTTACGATGTTGACATATCAAAACGAGAACTGCTGCTAAAACTAAAAATAATTAAAAATTACCAATCTCTATTTCTGTAATATCTAAGTATTGAAAGGAAATTGAAGTCTGCATATCAAAATTGAAAGTTTATGATTTAAACTAACTCAAGTGAGCTAAAGACAAAAACATAATGAAAATCAAAGGTTCGAAAACACCAAAAACGTTGACATTTACAAGCGAAGAATCCTAGAAATATATGCCCACCAAATATAACAATGTTAATTAAAATTGTCATAATTTGCTTCAAGAGAGAGGGGAACAGTTTACTTGCATCATTTTTTTGTCTTAAAATTGTAATAAAATAAAGGTTTTTGTGTAAATCTATAATAATATAATGTTATTATGGTGGGTCCTTTCCCCAAGAAAACAAGTCCATTTTGTTTGTTCATTATCGAAAATACTTCTGTTTTAGACGGCAACTGAAGTGATTGAAGAACAATGTCTATTGGAGAATTGAATATTATAGTTCTTTTCTAATTTAGATTAATAAAACCAACAAACTACTTTTTCTTTATTCGTAGACTAATTGAATTTTTATTCCTTTCCATATTGATGAGTGTTGGGAGAGTTAACCGTGGATATACGTACACCTTGATCATTCTTATAAAGAATGGTTTGATCCTTCTATATTTGGTTGTCTAAAAAATTCAATAAAAACTAATTTCTAAATAACGATTAAATTTAATTATAACTCACCCTCACTTGTTTGAACTCAAGACCTCCTGCTCTGATATCATGTTGAATTATGTTAAACCGCCAATCAATCCAAAAGCTTAAGCTGATGGATTGGAATAAATTCAATTATATCAACCAACAGAAACCCATAATGACTGTTTGGCTAAGAAGTGAATCTATGTTAAAATATTTTGATATCACATAATCCTTCCTCCAATCCAAAAAACTGGACTCCTAAACGGTCTTACTTGTATTATTATTATGAAATTTTGGCTTAATTTATAATTTCTCATCATCCAATTTGAGTTCGGTTCCATCCATCATGTACACCTGTATATCTAAGATTTATAGATTTCCTTCACATTGAAATATTGTAGAGTTAGACAATATATCCCGTAACAATAGTTGAAGCGCACTTAAGTTAGTCCAAATAATCTCATTATTTCTTATGATACAATTTGAGTTTGTTTAAAGGAAAATGAAAAATGTTAATGTAGGTATAGTTCAACGAATCTGGACAAAGAAGTCAAATATTTGAATTATTCTCAAATCTCCCTTGTGATTAAACCAAAAATGAATGATAATGAAAATGAAGAAATTAAAAACAATTTCGATTTGAGAGTATTGAGCCAACAATAATTTTTTCATATTATGTACAACTACAATAATAATATTGAAAAAAAAAAAGGAAAAAAGAATCAAATGATTATATTTTTTATCAATAACTCTTCCATCTAGATCATATTTTAGCTCCACTTTTCACATTTGGAACCCAAATTGCAGCTGAACATAAAGGCCTTGACTTCCAACACAAACTTAGGCTGCACTCCTCATGCTGCACCCAAAAATCACCTCTAAACAGACTAATCAAATACTTAGCTTGAGAGCAATTG
Source organism: Sechiopsis laciniata (assembly GCA_037833695.1). Classification (NCBI taxonomy): domain Eukaryota; kingdom Viridiplantae; phylum Streptophyta; class Magnoliopsida; order Cucurbitales; family Cucurbitaceae; genus Sechiopsis; species Sechiopsis laciniata. The sequence continues at coordinate 12,780 of JBBMKA010066883.1, read as the reverse complement.
AAAGAACTAAAAGGAATTTTCTTGTAGCCTTGCAAGTGATCAAAGCAATTTTCCCACAAGTTCTTCACATCTTTATCACAAGGGAATTGGCTGACTGACTTCAAAATTCTTGTCCCCAAAAACTCATCCATCACCTGTTTGAATCCCTTTTCATAGATCCCAGAAAAGCATCTCAAAAGTGAGTCTGAAAGAGCAGAGAAATGGTGGAAAGCTTCAAAGAAAAACTCCACAAATGACATGGTTTGAGCTTTAAAGACCTTAAAAAGCTCATCTTCAACTAATACCACACATTTAGGGGACAGTTTTGCAACCCCACTTAAGAAACTTCCAAGCCTTGATAAGTATCCATGGCTTAAAATATGGTGCAAAGTTCCACTACAATTGGCTATTACTGTCTGACTCTGACCCATCAATTGCTCAAAGTTTTCTTCTTTTTCAATACCCATTTGATCAAATATGAAAGGAAAGTTGATTGATTTGGCAAATTCACTCAATCTTCTCCCTGTTTGTTCAATCTTTCTCTGTTGCTTTTCATTTTCCTGTACAATGGCTGTTAGCTTCAACAAGCAAACTTCTTTCTTAGCTGCAAGATCAGCCATTAATGGTGGCCATTGACTTCCTTCCATGATATCAAAGTCTATGACATGAATCATTTCTTCCCCTTCTGATGCTTCAAGAATTGCTTGATTTGCAGTGAAATGAGCAAACTTTATAAAAGGGGAAAGCTGCTGCAGCATTTGAAAGGCTGACATGGAGTTATGATTCTGTTTTTGATCTTGTTGTTCTTCAATTTCATAGAAATCAAGAGCCTTGTAATGCAGACCTTGAGTGAAAAACCAAGCCAATTGGTTGAATGATGATGAACCCATATCAGATAAAAGCAAATTGTTGAGCTTTTCAATCAAATTTGAAACAAGGGGCTGGTTTTGTGCTTCAACAGCTTCAGCTGCTGCTAGTAAAAGATCTGTTAAGCTTTCTTCTTCCATTAGTTCTGCTTGAATTCCCTTGAAAATGGTGTTGGAGTTTTCTTCTTCTAATTCTACTGGTTTTGATGAATTGTTCATTTCTGCAATGGTTGTGAGGAAATTTTCAGAGTTGTAATTGATTGGATCAAATTGATCCATTTCAAGCAAATTTTGATCACAATATTCCAAAAAGCATCCATCTTGGAGGGAATTTTGAGGGGAGGTTTCGGAGAGAGATGAGCAAGAATTTGCCTGCCTGCATTCAACAAATTCATGGCTTTGTTGGAAAAATGTTTCAGATGAAAAGTAATTGTAGTTTGTGAGGAAATCAATGGGTTCAAGTTCCATTGTATTCATAAAGATGGCAACTTTATGAATAAATTTGAAGGGCTAACACACACAAATTGGTTTAAACGAACCCAAGTGTGTGTGTATATATAAGTTTAATTTTGTGAGAGAAGGAATGCTCATAATGACCACATAAGCACCCAATATAATAAGTGTTGGTAATTTAATCTTTATAAGAGAAAAATATTTTGAAATTGGTATAATATGAACCCAAGTGTTTTTATTAATGATTATAATATTTGAAGATTCCAACCCTTTATTTTATTTTGTTTTGAATATTCTAGATGGTGGAATCTATTGTAAATCATTGTAAAATAGAAAGGATGTTTGAGATGGCATTATTGTGGTATTTGTCACAATAATTCCAACAATTAAGTTTGTCAATTTTAAATAGTGCAAGAAGAGAATTTGCCTTATATAGAATATAGACTCATACCTTGAGAAAAGACTGAGCAGGTTATTAAATTAAATCAAATCGAGTGAAATGTGAGATTAAAATCATACATTGTATTCACATAAACCTTAGTTTAAATAACACACACTTAGATTGTTTAATTAACCACTTAACAACTAAACAAAGTAAACCATCAACTATACAAGAAAGCTAACAAGCAAACAACTACAGATCTTTATGAACGAGTCCAACCAAGTTTGTTTTGTCATGGAAATTCTTATGAATAGTTTCCTGCAGTTTAACAAGTAATGTTGTTCTTAACAAAATTACTTTTAATATGATAACTCTTCTAAATGAACTTGATTCCCTATGAGTCAATGATTAAAATCAAAGTTAAGGAAGGTAAGGCATATGTTGCTAAACGCAAGTTCAAGTCCAAAGCCTCTAGGACAAATAAGAAGAGGAAGTTCAAGAGCTTCAAGAAGAACAAAATTGTTGCTTCCAAAGAGAAAAGAGTTAAAGGGAACCAAGATACTAAAAGAAACAGTTTTCATTACAACAAAATGGGACATTGGAAGATGAACTATCCCAAGTTCCTTGATGAGAAGAAGAAGAAAGGTAAATGCGGTTTACTTTTCCTAGAGTCATGTTAAGTGGAAGATGCTTCTATAGCTTGGATATTAATTCGGGAGCCACTAATCATGTTTGCTCTTATTTTCAGGAAAGTTACTCATGGAGACAACTACAAGTTGGAGAGATGGTTATGAAGGTTTGCATGGGGGAAACAATTTCAGTTGTGGCTATAGGAAGGGTCAAAATGTATACCCCATAAATCAAATTTAAATTTGGAGAAAGCGTATTTGGTTCCTCTTATAAAGAGGAAACTTATTTTAGCTGTTTGTCTTGTTGAACAAATATCTACAATGAAATTTAGTAATAATATAATGTCTACTCCAGCAATGGTTTGCATATTTGTTCAGCTAGTAACGAAAACAACTTGTATGTGCAAAGGTTGTTGGCCTATAAAACGCTTATAAATTTGGAAATATTTAAATCATCTAAAACTAGAATGAAAAGACCAAAGGATTCTCCAAAAGAAAATATGTATCTTTGGCATCTAAAGCTACATCACATTAATTTCAATAGGATTCAAAGACTAGTTAAAAGTTGGTCTAAGTGTGTTAGAGATGAATGTTGTAATGGTTTGGGAGCCTAGTTTAAAGGAAAATTTTCAAAGGCAAAGGATCATAAAGAAGTGAACCTCTAGAGTTAATAAACTCAGGCCTCTGTGGTCTGATGAGCATAAAGACATAAGGTGGTCATGAATACTTCGTCTCATTCATGGACGATTATTTAAGAAACGAGTATCTCTACCTTATGCATCCTAAGTTCTAGACTATTGTCAAAAGTTCAAGAAGTTCAAGGTAGAAGCCAAAAACCATTTACGTAAGAGAATTAAAACACTTTGACCAGATCAAGGTTGGGAGTATATGGATTTAGATTTCTAGAACTACCTAGAAGAACATGGAATCACTTCCCAACTCACATCCATCGGAACTCCTCAATGGAATGGAGTTTTAGAATTGAGAAATATAACCCTATTAGATATGGTTCAGTGTATGATGAGCTTAGCTGCAGTGCCAAATTCATTTTGGGGATATGCATTGGAGATTGCATTGTACATCTTGAATGTAGTTCCCTCTTAGATTTTTTTAAAGATTCCGCATGCGATTTTGAAGGTCGTAAAGCGAGTTTACGACATTTCAGGATATGGAACTGCCCAGTCTATGGGATGAATGTCAATCCAAAGAAGTTGGAACCATAAGCCAAATTATGCTTATTCGTAGACTACCCCATGTAAATGAAAAGATGGTACTTTTCTAATGCCGAAGAGAACAAAGTACTTGTGTCAACAAATGAAACGCTCTTAAAAGACGACTATGTTAGAGACCATAAACCTCGCAGTGTTATAATGTTAAAAGATTTACTCTCTAATGAAGCTACTAATGGTTCAACAAGAGTTGTTGGTGGAGGTTCAACAAGAATTGTTAGTCGGAGATCAACAAAAGTTGTTGTTAGCTCGACAACAAGAGTTTCTAATACAAATCAACAAGAGTTTCTAATACAAATCAACAAGAGTTTTTGATTCCATAGTATCTAAGATTCGGATACATCCTAGTTAGGAGTCAAAAGCAACTCAACATAGTGGAGGTGTTATGAATTCTTTAGAACGTTGCATGGGCTTAGTGGAAGATCAAGATGTCATAGTGGATGACATTCAGGATCTATTGTCTTTTAAAAAGGCAATGAAAGATGCTGACAAGGAAGAATGAATTAAAGCTATAAACCCAAAATGAAGTCAATGTATACCTATTTTGTTTGGGAACGGATCTTTCAAGTGGGTAAAAACCCATTTGATGCAAATTGATCTACAAGAGAAAAAGACGTAGATGAAAAAGTGCTTACCTTAACTAGTAGCAAAAGGTTACACTCAAAGAGAATGAGTGGACCATGAGGACACCTTCTTGCCAGTTACAATGCTAAAGTCAATTCACTTATTCTTAACCATTGCCTAATATTATGACTATGAGATATATCAAATGGAAGTGAAGACTGCATTCTTAAATGGCGATCTTGATGAGTCCATTTCAATAAACAATCTAGACGGGTTCGAATAGGGGATCAAGGGAAAAAAAGTTGTAGGCTGCTTAAGACCATTTATGGATTAAATTAAGCATCTATATCTTAGAATATTAGATTTGTCACTATAACAGCCCGTATTTTCGATACGACCCTCCAAGTATGATTTTCTAACCATTTCATAAGTTAGTTCACAGTTAATTGTAGTTTTAACCTTAGGGGAAAATTAGTACATTAACCATCAGGGCTTGTTTTGTAATTAACAAAGCTTAAGAATTTTTTTTGGTGATTTCACGACTCTGAGGCTAGTTTTATAATTTAGAGAAGAATGCCTTCAACCTAAAAGGGGTTTAACAATCGTTTCAGCGCATCATTCTTCATCGATCAATTAAAGAAACCATAAAGAACTCCCCAAGAAGAAAATTCAAAATTCCCTTCCCTCTGTTGTGACCTTGCCACCTTCGCCTTCGAGTTCTCGGCCACAGTGCCACCGCTTTTATCCGCACGCTGCCCCTTGTGCAACGCTTCGCACGCGTGCCTTCACTTTGCCCGATCCCGTGCCACCCAAGATCACACGGACTATGCAATCCATCTCCACTTTGTCCGTGCAACGCACACCGTGCATCACCCCTCTTCCCGCGTGCCAATTGCCTCAACGCAACACCCGTGGCCCAACCCTACCTCGCTTCCTTTCCTGAGAGCCCATGTTGCATCAAGTAGTAGCCTCACATGTGCACACTCCCGTGCAACACCGTCCATAGTGCGGTGCCTCATCAAGTCGCATGCCTAGCACTTGCGCCTTGTCGAGCAGCCATAGCCATGCGCTACCTTAGTCTTGTCACGTGCTAACATTGTGGCTTCAAGCACCACCGTTAGTCGCTCCTCTATTTACGTGCTGCGTTTTGACCTCATACTCTTGGGCAATTTCTATTCTTTGAGTTCACTATTAGTTAGTTGGTTCGATTTAGGTGCCTGCTTAATCTTATGTGCTTACGTTGTTCATTTAGCCTGTTGGTGGTATTTCCAACTTAATAAGCATTTGTCCTATATTATTATAAGGTAAGGATCTCTTACCTCGAGTTTTGTGGATCCTATGCATGCGATATCATTGGATCTATTTGATTCCTTGTAACAGCCCGTATTTTCGATACCACCCTCCAGGTATGGTTTTCTAACCGTTTCCTAAGTCAGTTCACAGTTAATTGTAGTTTTAACCTTAGGGAAAAGTTAGTAAATTAACCATTAGGGCATGTTTTGTAATTAACTAAGTTTACAAATTTTTTTGGTGATTTCATGACTTTGAGGCTAGTTTTGTAATTTAGAGAAGAATGCATTTAACCTAAAGGGGGTTTAACAATCATTTCAGTGCATCATTCTTCATCAATCAATAAAAAAAGCCACAAAAAACTCCCCTAGAATAGAATTCGAAATTCCCTTCCCTCCATTGTGACCTTGCCACCTTCGCCTTTGAGTTCTCGACCGCAATGCCACCTCTTTTGTCCGCACGTTGCTCCTTGTGCAACGCTTCGCACACATGCCTTTGTCTTGCCCAATCGCGTGCCACCCAAGATCACATGGACTATGGGATCCATCTCCACTTTGCCTGCGCAGCACACCTCGTGCATCACCCCTCTGCCCGCATGCCAATTGCCTCAGTGCAACACCGTGGCCCAGCCCTACCTAGCCGCCTTACCTCAGCGACCACGTTGCATCGAGTAGTAGCCTCACACGCACATACTCCTATGCAACACCATCTGCTGTACGATGCCTCGTCGAGTCGTACGCTTAGTACTCGCGCCTTGTCGAGCAATCATAGCCATACGCTACCCTAGTCTTGTCATGCACCACCACTGTGACTTCAAGTGCCATCGTTCGTCGCTCCTCTATTTACGTGTTGAGTTTTTACCTCATACTCTTGGGTAATTTCTATTCTCTAAATTCCTATTAGTTAGTTGGTTGGGTTTAGGTGCCTGTTTAATGTTATGTGCTTTGGTTGTTCGTTTAGCCTGTTGGTGGTATTATTTTCAACTCAAGAAGCATTTGTCATGTATTGTTATCAGGTAAGGATCTCTTACCTCGGGTTGTGTGGACCCTATGCATGTGATGTCATTGGTTGTATCTGATGCCTTGAATGTTGTATTGTCTTGAGCATGTTTAGGTAGCTTACTTAGTTTCTGCGATGATTTGATTGTTTGGGTGCTAGCAGGTGTTTAAGTCCTATTGTATCTTAGATATAGTATTCTGCTAGGATGACTGATATATTGGCGGTTGAACATGTTTGTATGATATACTTTGGACTAAACATGTGATACTTTGTAGTTACAGTTAAGTTGTCTTCATCTAGAGGCAAGTGAAATGATGTGATGTAACATGTCGCCTTCTAAGGTTAGGGATGTGAGGATTTAAGCTGCCTCCAATAGCTGGAGATGTGATGTAACATGATGCCCCTAGTGAAGCCTAGTTAGTGGCCTACTAGAGCAGGGCCCTAATCATAGTGCAAGTCTGCTATAAGAGTATCCTTAACTTCAATTAATGGGTGTGAACAGGCTGGCTCAGTCGATGTTGAGGGCCTCCCATCGACTGTGAAGCAGTGGACACCATTCACGAGTTGTAGGCATGTGAACCTGGACAAGGACAGTCTGTGTAGGTCTACACTTATCTGGTTTGCAGTAGCATGCAGTGTAGGTGTACACACACTAGATGTCGGGAAGAAGGCTCCCTAGGGCTAGTGTCTTCAGTACACAATTCTCAATTTTTCTAGAGTCGTTCACTTGGAGCATCCCCTAAGTGTTCAGATCTTTGCAGCGTCATTGGTCGTTAGGACGAGATGTCAATTTGCTCTCGTATGAGAGCTATGTTGATAACTTAGAGATTGTTAGTTGTTTTTCCAGAGCTAGGATGCTTGTTCATACTCACCTTTAGAGATTGTTAGTGTTACTGTGGTGCATTGTATCCCGATTGGGGGTTCTTAGTGAGTATTTTATACCCACCTTTATTTCTATAGTTTTCATAAGGTAACTTAGGATACCATCGAGATGGCTAGTTGGAGGAGCTGAATGGATCATGGGATTCTGTTGTCCAGTTTAATAGTATTTATTTATGATTTTTGTTCGGCATGCTAGTGAGGAGATTTTCTCCCATTTCATTATTTGTTAACTGTTTTTAATAAATCTTTAGCCAGAGGCTTGAACTAGTGAGGAGATTTTTAAGTTATTTATGTTGGACAATTTTCAGTGATCCATAAAGGCTTTTGAAATTCAGTTGTTTTCTGTTATAGTAGTATTTGAACCATGCATGCCAAGTAAGAACTTAGGTCTAGAACCATGTAGGAAGTCGGGTTTTTACAGGCACTACAATCAAATTTTATGGCTAAGAGAATCAGCAAAGGAAAAGTAGCTTGCCTCATACTTTATATGGATGACATACTACTTATTGGGAAAAAAGGTATGGTATCTCACTGATAATAAAAATTGGTTAGCTTACCAATTCTAATTGAAAGATTTGGAAAAAAAAAATGTAGTTTATTTTAGGGATTGAAATGATAAAGGATCAGAAGAAAAAATCGCTTGTATTGTCTCAGGTAACTTATATTGACAATATGTTGTAAAAGTATTCGATGCAAGATTCAAAGAAGCGCAACTTAACCTTCAGGAGAAATCTCATTGTCTATGGAGTAGTGCCCTAAGATGCCTCGAGAGGTTGAAATTAGGAAACTGATTTCCCATGCCTCAACGGTAGGGAGTCTAATGTATCTTATGTTGTGACAACGCTTCATAAATGTTATGCAGGCGACATTTTAAGTAGATATCATTCAAATTCAGGATATGATTACTAGATTGCAGTTAAAAACTTTCCCAAGTGTCTTAAGAGAACGAAAAACTATAAGCTAGTATATGGAGTTAAGGATATGATCCTTACGGGATATACGGACTCTGATTTCTAAACTGACAAAAATTCGAAGAGCACTACGTCAGGATCAGTGTTTACTCTTGGCGGAGCAACAGTAGTATGGAGAACCTTAAAGCAAGGTTGCATAACTAATTTTACTATGGAAGCTGGGTACATTGCTGCTTGTGAAGTAGCAAAGAAAGATGTAAGGTTGAGGAAATTCCTGACAGATTGAGAAGTTGTTCTAAATAACAACAAGTTGTGGTAAATTTCAAAAAACCAATAAGCTATAAGCGAGGGAAGTATATAGAAAGGAAGTATCACTTGATACAAGAGATAGTGAATAATGGTGCTGTGAGATTCACAAAGATATCCTATGAGGACAATTATGCGGACCCGTTTACAAAGGCTTTGCATGCTAAGATAGATCTTGCTATGCTAGGCCATGTGGGCAATGATGTAATAGGCTATTTCATTAGAGAGTATCACTGTGTGCTTTAGTATAAGTGAGAGATTATTAGGGATAGTGCCTTCAAGCTTGTAGTTTTGTAAACAAAAGAACAATTAAATTCAGCATTGATGAATAATAAATGCGTTGACTTTTATATTCACTTGTTTTCTATTTATTTATCTACAAAAGAGTTAAATCTAAATTTTTTTAATGAGTACTAAAATAGTATGTGGAGATATATAAGAGGGGTGTTATTCGAGTTAAAAACCTAAACTGTAAGAGCCCGACATTCTTATAGTCCTGAACATGGATTCTTACCTCAGCTTGCATGATTAAATGCAGTTATAAAATCATAAACAGTTATGCAAATTCAGAGATTTATTAGATAAGTTAAGATCAGCTGTAAACAATTCAAAATAATGGAAAGCCTTTGGCTAAAGTTTCAAAATTAAAGACAACTTATTAAAAACAAAACTATCTCTTAACGATTTTTGTTTAATCAAATACTTAAATAAAGAAAAAAGAAAAAAGACAATTCAGTGGTCCATCCTGATCGTGATAGCTCCATCCACCTCAACCGTCCAGATATAAGCCATGATTACATAGTGGGATAAACCACAATAAGGGTGAGTACAAAAAGACTCAGTAAGGATCCCCAAACAAGGTACAATATGCACAATAACCACTAACATATCTAGCACTACATGCAATAATCCATCATAAAAATCTCAACAAGTCATAGATAACTGGGTCATGAAATACGTTACATGACAGGGCCACTAAGCTATCAGCTTACAACTTGTCAAAGGGCAACATACGACCCTTCACCACCCCGATTGGAAGCGGCATAATCCTCACATCCCTGTTGAAGGCGACATAATCCATGGGATCCCTAGTAGGAGGTGGAAAAACCTTTGCATCCCCAGCAAGAGACGGTATCTCATCGCATCCCCAACGGCTCTAAAAATATCAGTCTACTTAAAAATATATCAGACCATTCATACATGCTCAACAGTCAATCATGAACACCCTCAACATGAAACTACATAATCAACAAATCAAATCATTACACAAGCAGACATCACAAACAATACACAACATAAGAACAAGAACTCGGTCGAATTCAACTCAAGTCGAGGTAAAAAGTCTGTACTTGAAATTATTACAGAACAAGCGCTCGCTCAAATTCTAGATAATTTTAGCAATATATCACACAACGTAAACAAAAATATAACTAATTAGTCACCAATCCAAACATCTGCTATCACGAAGCTCATAAATAAGAATTTACCCCCAAATACGTAAAAAAATGGGAGACGGTACGTAACTCGAGGTGGCACTACATGAGGCTTGCTACAGAAGCACGTGAGGCTCTGGCCGAGAGAACTCGAGTGTGTACACACTGGAACTCAGTGCTGCACAAAGGTGGAGGACTCGTTGAGACACGTGGGTATTGATTGTGACAAGGGTAGCCGAAAAGCTCTATATGGCTAGAGCACACTTGATGCACGATAGAAACCCATAGGCGCTCGATGAGGCTACATCACAAACACAACATTGGTGTCTGGCGCACGAGCTGCAGGCATGAGACAAGGAAGAATGGACCACACCATGATCTTGTAATGGCGCTCGAGATTAGGTAGTCAAGGTGTGGCTAGCTCTACACCTTTTAAGGTCAGACAGATCGTGCAATAGCCGGGATTAAGGGAACGTGAACAAATGGACAAAGGCAATCATTCGTCTATAATCGTTGAGTGGCTAAGTAGAGCACACGTGGGTAGGTGCAAGTCATGATCGGACCAGGTACATGATGGTTAGGAAATGGGTAGCGACGTAGTGGCCAGGGAAGTTCAGTGCGATGACGCTTGGTGGGTAGCTTGATTGCTGGATACGCGGTCTTCGAATAATTGTAGATATGCATCCACAATGCACAAGTATATGTAGTCTGCAGCCAAGTGATAAGTATTTTTATATCGTTCTCTACAGGGTCTGTGAAACTACTGAACAATGATAATTTAGAATCGAGTGTGAAATAGTAAACAATTGGGAGTTTTGGTTCTAGTGTCTTCGTTGTTAAGCAAAGAAAGAAGAAAATGTTGTTAAGGTATTCATGGGAATGTGTTCACAGTGCTAGGAAGGGTTATGCGATAAGGAATAGTTTCCATACTTCGCTATTCTAACGGTTGCTTCTACATTCGTTCGCACTAAATCCAACTCCTGTTGCGAGTAGTGGTTTATTTTAATTTAGCTCGTCACATGCAGTAGTAAAATGTTTATTTCTAAACTATTTTTTAAAAGTATAAGAGGCCTTATACTATCTTACCAAACATGTAAATTAATCTTATGTTATTTCCCCTTTCGAGTTAATAACTCACTAGTTCATGTAGATGGCTGATCAATATTCACTTTATAATTAACACTAATTTAACATGCTTGACTTATACCCTCCTAATTCTCCTAGTACATGCTTTAGCAAACCCACTTTTCCTTAATTTGCGCCTTAATAGACTTAGTTCATGATGTGATTAAAAATAGCAGTAGAAAATGAAGAAGATGAAGACATAATGGAAAGAGAATACAATTGATTGAAAATGGTTCAAGAACAACAGTATCAAGTGCTATAAAAAACAGTATAGCAAGAATTAATAAACTGACTGGTACGAGTCACTTGCAGCTGGAGAAACATTTTTGCTCGGAATCTCTTCCCTTTAAAAATCTCCACCGACGACCTTTTTATATCCCCTTTCTAGGGTTTAATATGACGAAGTCTTGAGAATTAAGGTTTCTGTCGTAGGCTGCAAGTTTTCTTTCACTCGAATTTTTCAATGATTCTTTGACAGCTCTTGGAAAGAATCCCAGTTTTAACGTGATTTGCTTCTCAGGAAATTAAACTTTGATTCTGCTTTAGCATTGCATCACGATTCTTTCCTTTTATGATGATCTCAAGGTTTTACTTTTCATCGCTCTGCTAATTTGCTTCTAAGGTTCCGTCCCTCACTTCACTTTGTGGCCTCCTACAAAAATTGTCACATTAGTGCCCGTCTATTCTTTATAAGATTTCTCTCTTACTCTACCTTCTTTCCGCTTTTTAATTATGGTTCTTCGTTTATTCCCTTAATGCATAAGCAGTAGTCTTTTTCACCATAATTCCAATTTCTATTTCTTTTTAGCTCTAAATTTTCAGTGATATATTTAAACAATGATTCTAAAATATACTAAATATAACTCTATTTGAAAGTTATCATGGCTTGGTGACGAAGGGAGGGGTTATTCAATGGGGCAGCTCCTTCTCCTTGTTCCCTCTCTCTTTCTCTATCTCTCTCTCTATACCAATCAATGAGGCTAAAGAAAAGAACGCCTTAAGTCTAACAATGCCATCTTTCCAAATTATCATGTCCTACTAAACTGTTGAAATCAGAAAATAACCCATAGGACTTAGTTAATTACAAAAGAGTCCCTAGGGGTAATTTTACCAAATTATCCATAAGTTAAAAATGTAATTAAACTCATACAACTTAGACAAAGGGTTAGAAAATCATATCTGAAGGGTCATATCAAAAAGTACGGGCCGTGATATAAAGAGTCTATAATCGATGGATAGAAGTTGGATGCCTAATCATGTGACATTGTTGATACGGCCTGCTATGCTTATGAAGCAAGTGACTTGATCCTAGTCATTCATGTGGAGACATGAAATGAGGGTATCTTATGTAAATGAGTTTTGCATTAGATTAGGGTACGAAGTCTGAAGATCTCACTACGTAACTTTGTTGTAGTATGAGAACTTGACTTAACTAGGATGATCAAATGCTCACTTGATCATAATATTAAGTGAGCTAAAGATTCATATCTATGAAAGCATCCTTAGATGAGTATGGGTATGTAAGGACCCGACCCGAAAGTGGTCCTAAACCTAGTCCTTACTCAGTATGCATGAAATTAAAACAGTTTAAACAGGCAAAACCAAAACATGCCATTGCAATAAAATCAAGCATTTCATAAAGTAATCAAATGAAACCTGGCCAGTATTTAAAAGTCAACATCCTTAAAACATTTCAAATATAAATGTAAGTATTCCCTGTGGACTACAAGTC
>JBBMKA010066832.1:0-16438 GCA_037833695.1 Sechiopsis laciniata | reverse complement strand
TATATTTATATATTTTTTGTTATTTACTTTCAATTTCTAAATAAATGAATATAATAATTTATAATTTATATTTATATTAGGAAAGATAGCTTTTATAAACTTAAAAATGTATTTTAAAGAATTTTAGAGAATAAAAAATCTAAAAATAATAATAAAATAAAATAAATATATGGATATATAATTATGTTATAGGTAAAAGAAAATATTTTTTTAAAGTTAATTATATATCCATATAATTATGTTTAGGCAACTCATGAATCAACCCAACCCAGAATACTTTCATTTATTTGAACTCATTCTAATCCAAAAAAGTTGATAATTCAATTCAACCCGCCAAATTGAGTTGGGTTGATTGGATTTTCAGGTTGTCAAATTATTTAAACACATCTACTTCAAAGAGGTAAAAAATTCAAATCTGTTAAAACAAAAAAGAGAAAACAATGTAACAATATTTGCTGTAATTGTAATAGTAGAAAGGTAATTAAGGTCAAGTCTATTGCAGGGTTAACCTAACGAGTAATTGACATGTATCTTTGACCATAAAATCGCACGTACTCCCCTAATCTCCTGCTGTAGCCAAAAAAGTTGAGAGTAGTATAAATATAGGATTAGTATGAAATTGTAATCGCATGAGTTCAAATCTTCTATTGATATCTACTAAAATTTTCTTCCTTGTTGGATCGATGGAATCAGGGATGAAATTAAAGGCCCCAGTGACGACAGACTCTGTGAAAGGTGGCTACTGGCTGGCGAGCACCAACGCTACACTTCCGTCTGCAAATATCGATGCTATGCTTTTCAGCCATCTATTCGTTGGGCACGCCGGTGTCAACTCCGAAACTTATGAAGTCACCATAGATCCTTCTCAGGATGTCCTAATCAACCAGTTTACTCGAACCACGAGGCAAACAAATCCGGACATCAAAACTCTGTTGTCCATCAGAGCAGAGAATGATGTGTTTGCTAAGATTGTTTCAGAGCCTACACATGTTGATATCTTTATCAAATCCTCCATTGCCGCAGCTAAAGCAGGTGAGTTCAATGGCCTTGATTTGCAGTGGCTGTTTCCATCTTCCCATGAAGAAATGGATGGCTTTGAAACTCTACTCGGTTTATGGCGCAAAGCTGTTGCGAAAGAAGCTATCGATTTCAGCGTTCCTCAATTGATCCTTGTTGCTACAGTCTCCAATCTGCCTTATCTCATACCCAATATTCACTATCCAATTCAGGCAATCAAACAAAATCTAAATTGGGTCAATGTTATTTCTTATGACTTTTACACTCCAACTTCCTCAAACAATCATACTGGTCCGTCCTCGGCATTCCACAATCCAAAGACCAATGCCCTGTCCACATGCTTCGGGATCGAGTCTTGGACTGAAGCCCTTGGCTATCGACCTCGTAAGCAAATTGTGTTTGGAATTCCTTTCCATGGTTGGGCTTGGAAGCTTTCCAACTCTAACGAACACAAAGTGTTTGCGAAAGCGGGTGGAGCAGCTATAGGAGAAAATATATTTTCAGATGGGAAGATCTACTACTCCAATGTACAAAAGTTTATAGACGATACTCAGGCTAAAAATCAGATAAAAGACCGGAGCTATGTAATTGGTTACACTTATTCTGGCACGACTTGGATTGCGTACGAAAGTGAATACACCATTCCGGAAAAAATTTCAGAAGCGAAGTCAAGAAACGTGCTGGGTTACTTTGCTTCGAACATTGCAGCGGATGATGGTGCTAACACTCTTGCCAACGCTGCCTATACAAATTGGTGATACATCCACCATCAGCCCTCATTTTACTCGTTTTCCAATAAGCATTGATCCAATAAAATGTATTCTCAACAACTTTGTGTGTTTTTCTAAACTTGGTTGATCCTTGTTCTGTTTGTTGTCTTTCCGATGTAATATTCATTTTTCTATTGTGTTCTACCTTAAGTGTTTTCAAGGCGTGAGGTTCTATTTTCAAACATACAATAAAACTGTTGACTTTTAATTGCGTAATTCAATTGCTCTTCTTTTATCTCACACCCCCTCTGGTTTTCCTTCTTCATCCCTTTCCAATCTGATTAGCGATTAGAAGTGTACATGGTCCGGTTGGATTGAGTTGGTCAATTTTCAACCCATCTAATCCTATATATTAGAGCAACCCAACTCTTATATTTTTAGATTTAGATTGGATTCTCGAGTTGTGTTAATCTTCATTTTTTTCTCTGAGACTCAACTTATAACCCATCAATATGTAAAAAAATTAAAAAAATGTATAATATTATATTTATGCTTATTAATTCATCATACACACAAATATAAATATATGTATATATATACAATGTTTTAAAAGGCTAAAGTGGCCTCGAGACTTTTTCTCTTGACGAGGTGAGGTATGAACCTGAGGCGGTATGAGGCGCAAGCCTTAATTTTGATTAAAATATTATAAAAAATCTAAATTTGTGTAAACATGTATGGTAAAACATAATACTTACGTAAAAATACATAAAACATAACACCAACACTAATAGGATTGAGTTTTTTTTAAAATAAGAAACAATTTCATTGATGAATGAAACATAAGTGTATTCTCATGTGTATATATAATATTAGTCTTAATTCAGGTTGGATTTAATTGAACGAGAGAAAATTGGTCAACTCGAGAACCAATCCAACACAATCCTTACGGTTTGAGTTTGTTGAAACTAAATTCCAAATTCAATACAAAAATCAGAGTTCCAATGAATCAAACATGAAAACGAAGGAAAAAGAGATGGAGAAAAGATTGACACACGGATATAGAGTGGTTCGGAAACATCCCCACTCCACTATCAGATTTCAGAGATTGCTCTCATTCATAATATATTCATCAAGAAGATGAACACCAAGAGGTTACATAATGGTGGCTCAAATTCTCTCTCAAAGAACAAAAGCTCCAAAATGAGCATTAAATATTGGCTCTACAAACACACATTCACAATAGTTAAGTTAGAAAATCCTAACTCAACATTTAGCCCAAGATAAATAGTAGTTAACCTAAGGTAAATATGATGTGTGATTCACAATTTACAGAATTGGGTAGTTCGGGTTACTCAGTTTGTCAATTTTTTTGGTACACCCTATTAGCGATACGTCATGCACTGTCAACCCAGAGTTTTCCCAACAAAAGGTGTCTCAAGGAGCAGTAACAGGATCTCAAAACTCCTAGTTTTTCCTACTTGTTTCTTGTTACTTGGACTTTTTACGTGTTTTAAGAGATTTAAGCTTATTTTATCTTCATGAAAGTCATTGTTTGGTTTATTTAACATCCTCGCTTTATACCAAGATTTTTATGAACTCAACAAAAAATCTGAATTCATAACCTCTTACTCTCCGCTACTAAGTCATACATAATGCTACTTAAGCTATACTCATGTTGGTTGCATATTTTATGTATACAAAGTAATGCTGGGTAGAATTTGGCATTCCATGTTAGGTTTTATCATTTTAGTGGAAAAGAAAGGTAGGTCGTGTTTGCAAGAGATTCAAGAAATCTAAGGGATAAAATAGCTAGGTAATTAATAAGGTCAGTTAACTAACTAGAACTCTAGCTAGCTTTAGGGAGTATTAAGCATCCATCCCAACAAGGTTGGTTTAAGATTGAACCATCCCATGATTTTTAGTCCCACTAAGCTGACTTCATGCATTTTTAAGCTACTAAGCTATAAAGATGGTACTACTAATACAAACTCAAAAAAGATTTCAATTTAGAAAAACAAAGCATTTATAGAATAGACAAACCTTAATATAAATAGTATACACCAAAAACACTACTTATAAAACAGTAACAAAAATTTGGTAACAATTTAATATTGCACAGAAATAATTTAAAATTACTACCTACAATTTATACTGTTCCTTTTTTCTTTTTTGGAATAAAAGTGAAACCAAAAGTACAAACAACTTCCTGCCGCAAAGTCTTACTATTTTACTCTGGTTTTATTTCTAATAACAGCTTTAACACATCTTCCATGGATGGCCTGTTGGATGGCCTGCTCCTAGTGCATACCAAAGCTAGATCAAGCACTTGTTTTATCTCCTCTTGTGAAGAATTGGGAGAGGTAATCTCATTTTCTTTTAATATTTCTCTTAACAGAAGATCTCTTGCCTTGTTCTGTGTGCTCGATCCTGCGGTCGTCAAGCGACCGTTGCTTATAATTTCCAGGACAATCTCCCCGAAACTATGAACATCCATCCACAGCTCCTCCTCTGTTGCAGTATTGAATTCACCTGTCCAAGTTGAGAACAAATCAGAATACTGCAGTCTGTATGATACAGCTTATGTTATGTAGCAAAGAAACGTGTTTTGTTCGATTTACCTTCTTTCGTTGTAGACGATAATGGAAACGCATCTTCGTTTATCTGTTGTAGAAATCGGAGCCCAAATTCTGCTAGGTGGGGTTTCATATTTTCATCGAATATGATATTAGTTGAATTCAAATCTCCATGGGGAATTGCAGGATAGCAGTCATGGTGAAGAAAGTGTAGTCCCCTTGCTATAGCTATCACAAGTTCGAGCTTAGGTGGCCATTCCCTTTTCATTGAAATTTTCTCTGCTAGATTTCCATTGGGCAAGTAATCATACAAAAGATAAACCATCTGTTTGTTGTAGCAGAATCCCAGTAATCTGACCAAATTCTTGTGCCTCAACCTACCTAATTGAGTTATGAAATCCGACATTGTCTTCATTCTATTTGCATCCCAGTCTATCTTCTTTATCGACACTGTGATTCCAGTGGGCAGAACTGCTTTGAAAATCGAAGCAGACAATGGCATTATCGCTTCTTTGGATTCTGTAGAATCGAAGCTCCTAAGAATATCATTAGCTGTAAATGGAGGAAGTCCAGTGAATGATACCATCTTCCATTTGCCTTTGCTCCTCCTCCGGGAATAGAGAATCCACACAATCGATATCGTCGTGATTATAGCAAGACTTGCACACAGTATCATGATGAGTATAAGCTTCCCCATCCCTTTGCCTCCAAGTATGGCCAATGAACCTGAACATGGCCTCAAAGGTGCTCCACACAGCTTTGGATTTCCAGAAAATGCACTGCTGCCCATGGACCGAAACACTTCTTTTTCCGGGATGGAACCAGAAATATCATTGGAAGAGACATTTAGTAGAAGCAAGCTCGATGAATCCCTGAACTTGTCAGGTATCGATCCATTGAAACTGTTGTGGGATAGGTCAAGGATGCTAATAGAAGGAAGATGCGCAAGTTCTTCAGGTATATGACCTGATAGATTGTTGTGAGACAAATCCATTCTCACAAGAGCCTGGCAACTTGAAATGCCTTCCGGGAGTTTTCCTGATAGATTGTTATCATTCAATTCAATAGTAGAAATGAATTTACACAGCTGAAACTTGGGAATGTTTCCTCTTATGCCACAATCAGAGGCTGAAAAGTTTTGAAGAAGAGGTAAAGTCCATGTTTCAGCAGGAAAAACACCTTCTAGTTCTGGGTTATGAGAGACATTGAAATATTGAAGGTTGGATGCTTTGCTTATACCTAAAGGAATTCCTCCACTAAAATTGTTTTTAGAGAGATCTATGTATGAGATATCAGGAAGATTACTAAATTTCAGAGAGATGTCACCCGAAAACGAATTATCCTCTAACCGCAATCGAACAAGGGAGGAACAATTAGAGAGGGAAGGGGAAAGCCCACCACTAAACTTATTTGAAAACAGGATCAACTTAGAAAGTACACCTCCTAGGCAGATATCTGGTGGGATGGCACCCACAAAACTGTTTGTGGAAACATCAACCCATTTAAGTTTTCTGTTGCTACCCAAGTTCTTAGGAAGTGACCCAGAAAACTGGTTGCTCCAAATTAGAAGAGCCTCCAATGAAGGAAGCTTTGAAATGCCCATTGGAACATAACCAGTCATTTCATTGTACATAAGACTAAGCAATCTAAGGTTCTTCAACTCTGAAAAGCTTTCTGGAATAGGACCAGAAATATGGTTATCAGAGAGATCTAAATTAACCAGAGATATGATTTTGCTAAGTTCCTCAGGCAAGAACCCAGATAGCTGGTTTCTAAAAAGGAAAAGAGACTCAAGCTTTGTGAGATTACTAAGCTCCTTAGGAATTGGACCAGAGAGATTCCCACCAGCAATATCAAGATATTGAAGGTTACTCATGTTTCCAAATTCCCATGGGAGGCTTCCCTGGTAACTATTGTAGCCAATTTCCATGTGGGTCACAGTTTTGAGTTTGCCCAATTCAGGGGGTAAATTTCCACTAAGAAAGTTCCCTGCAAGATGAATGAACTCAAGGTTTTTGAAAGAGCCATATTCTGAAGGGATTGGTCCCTTGAAGTAGCTACCAGCTAAGTTCAGAAACTTGAGATTTTCAATCTCAGAAAGATCAACAGGCAAAGACCCAGAAAAACTATTACTAAAAGCATCAAAGACAACCAAGTTTTCAAGACCAGAAATCCCAACAGGAAAATGACCAGAAAAATTGTTCCTACTTATATCCAAACTTCTTAGATTAGTAAGATTGAAGATTCCAACAGGGAGTTCACCAGACAAATAATTATGGCTAAGATTAAGATGAAAAAGTTGTTTGAAAACATGAAACTGCTCACCAGAAACCGCCCCACCAAGCCTCTTCATCGAGAGGTCGATTCCAACAACAATGGTGGAATTGTTGTCGCATTTGATTCCAGACCAAGAACATCCATGAATTTTCCCACCTGGGATTTGTCCAGAAACCCTAATCCAATCGCTCAAACTGCCAAAATCATCAACAAATTCAGATTTCAAGCTCAAAAGTGCTTCAGAGTAAGGATCAGTGGCGGATGCCGCTACACAAAGAAGCAAAAACACAAGAAAATCGAAGTACAGGCATCTAAAAACCTCCATTGGAGCTCAAGCAACAGCAAAGGAGAATTGAAGGAACTGTAAAAAGGAAAAAAAGCAACAACCCTGAAAAAGAAACAAGTTGTAGTTTCTATATATTTGATTTGTTGATTGATGAAGGGATCATCAAAATGCATGGGGACTAGAGAAAGCTCCATAAAAGGATGGGAAATGAATGAAATGACTGTAGAATCATCAGTTTACATTACATGGGAATATAATAATAATTATTATTATTATTGTTATTATTGGATTGCTTTTTTGGAGCAAGAGGGGGCCCTTGAATTGTTTTTTTACAAACAATGGTGTTGGCCAGTTTGGAATAAAGTTTCTTTTTTTTCATATTTGAAATGTGAAAAAAAAAAATGATAGCATCTTCTTTTTTTTGCCCTAAAAAAAAGCATCTTCTTTTTTTCTTCTCTTTCAAATGTGAGAATCCAATAATAACTGACAGAATTTAAGTTGCAATTTGGACAATGTGGGGAGGCTCGAAATCCCATCAGCATTGGAAAAATTCATGTTTTTTTTTTTTTGCTTAGAAAACAATTTTTTTCAAAGAAAAAAAAAATTACATTTCTTGGTCCACTTCATCTCAGTAAGTTCAATTTATTACTGAATTGAGATGGATTGGATGTAATTTGATGTATGAATTTTGATTTTATAGCTAACTACACTTTTTTATTAAGAAAAATAAGGATTTTTTTATTTATAAAAATACGGATGAAAAAAAGAGAAGTATGTGTTTTTTGTGTAAGATATATTTTTTTTTTTCATTTACCTAATAAAGTTTAATATAAACAAATTAATGAAATTTTATCTAATCTAACTTTACGGGTAGGGCTTTAAAAAAAAAAAAAAATTTAAAAAACTATGCGGGTAGGGTAGTTGCTTTTTTTCGTTTTTATATTATTTTATAGAAGCTAATTTTTCTTTTTTTGTCTTCATTATATTTATACTAATTTTTATTAAATTAGTTTCTTCTTTTTTTCTTCTCTTTTCAAAAGTTATTTAGACTATTTTGTCCAAATATATTTCTTTATTATTTTATATTAATTAAATTAATTTTTATTCTAAATAACCTAACTAAAGTAAATGCATGCCAAAAGTCTCATTTTTTTTAATTCTTTAAGGATTATTTTATATATTATTATTTTATTTAAAATATATAAAAAAAACTATTAATTGTTTAATATTTTTTCATATTCTCACATTTATATAAATATGTTAGTGGATCATAATTTCAAAATTCTCATTTACTTGAGAGGAGTAGTACTCCCTTAGTAGACTTTGTGATTTTCCTTCTCTCGACTTGTACTAAAAAAATTCATAATTTCAAAATTTATTATCTTTAATTATATTTGTATTTAATAGAGAAATGTCAAAGTTTTTGTAAGTTTTTTCTCCAATCACTACACAAAGAGTCGTCTTTCAACATTTTTCTACAAAATATAAGTTTTCTCTTATGTTAAGGTATGTTTTTTAGGGCAACTCAACTGAAGAGGAAAGTGTGTATGTATGTAAATATACAGAATTAAGTATTTGTAATTTTACGACTTTTGATTCGTCTTTAAAAGATTTTTTAAACTGTATTGAAATTATAATCGGCTTTTATGTTGTTGGTAAAATTAGCGTTCAATACTGTAATGTTGTTGAAAAGTAAGAAAACTTACATTATTTTGTAGGCATGTACTGTATTACAAGTAATTGGTGGTGTTAGAATATTATTAATTGATATCTGATAACTCTCAAATAGAGTTAATAATTAGTATATTTTTTATTGTTTTTTAATTATATTGCTGAAAATTTACAGCTAAAAAGAGATAGAATTAAGAATTATGGTGTGAAAGACTAATGCTTACGACTTAGGGGAATAAAATGAAGAGTCATAATTAAAAAGCAAAAATAAGATAGATTAAGAATGAAATTGTATAAGGAATAGTCGCGCACTAATCTGTTTCTTTGCAAGAAAGCCGCAGAAGCAAAGCGAATACGGAGCTCCAGAAGCAAAGATGCGGAGCAATAAAAAGCAGAATCTCAAAGCATGCAGCAATACAAGGAAAGAATCGAAAGCGAATCCCAAGCGCAACGAAGTCATTTTGCGGGAAAAATAAATCACGAAAAATACGAGATTTTCTCCAAAAGTCGTCAAAGAATCTTTGAAGATCCGAATGAGAGGAAACTTGTTGTCCAAGATTGAAACCCTAGTTCTCATCTAAAGTCGTCGATTCAAACCCTAGAAGAGGTTATAAAAAGGGACGATTACAAAGAAAAAAGTGTCGAAATTTTTCGGAGTAAGATTTCCAGCTGCCAGTTAACTCGTACCAGCAACCGATTAGTTTTAGTAGTTCATGTTTACTTTGTTTATTACTTTTCCTGTGTAAGGACCTGGCCCAAATTAGGATCTAAACCTAAGTTCTTAACTAACTCTAAATGCATGAAAACAGTGTTCAACAAAACCTCTTAAAACAATTGCATAAAGAAAAAGTTTATAAAACAGTAAATACGATCAAAGAATCATAGGGTACCCAAAGTTCAAAACATATAAGCTCAATTTTCAAACATGTACAACTTATCATGCCTTAAATAGTTCATGCAGAAAGAATAAACTAAAATACTCTAAATAGAATAATGCAGCGGGCCCCATGGTCATCTTCAACTCGTCCGATCACCCATCCCGATATAATCTCGTAGTACCTATGGTATGCCACAATGGAAAAGGTAAGTTTTGTAACTCAGTAAGGATCCCCGAACTCGAGGTACAGACATACACCAAATCACAAGTACCAACAACCAAGCATGATCAATAGCACAATCGAAGTATGGTAATTTCTTCTTACCTCGCATCACTCCTAGTACTGCGCACACTTCTCGCAAGTACCCTAGCCGTAGCCTTCCCTTCTACTTGAATTTTTAACCACTTTTACTTTCTTGTTTAATTTCGAAGACTCGCAAAAAGGCAAATCCTAATTGTTTACTTTTCATGCTTGATTCTAAGTTACAGTTGATCAGTACATTCACGGTCCCTGAGGATATGATATAAAAATATTTATCACTTGGCTGCAGACTGCGTATACTTGCGCATTGTGGATGTATACTTACAATATTTTAAGGACTACGATTCCCCAATCAATATCTAATAACAGTAGAGAAAGTATTACACTGTATTGATATTTCTATATTAGTTATACTGTAATATATTCTTACTTTAGTTTTTTAATGTTAGAGAAGAAGTTCATTAAACTTCTCTCATTGAAAGGATAACATTTCTACTCATGTGCTCACCACTGCACTATATGCGCCTACAACTACCGTATATGCAGAAAAGATTGAAAATATGACAAGTAATACACCTCAAGGAACAGAAGAAATGAAGAAAATGAAAGAGTTCACAAGTAAACAGACTGCCAATACAGTAGTTACTAAAATAATTTGAGAGTTTACAAGGTGCTAGACAAAAGAGTATAGAGTGGTTGTACAGTAGATTGATGTAAAATATTTACAACAATAGACTACCATTTGGTAGATTTGATATTGTATTGTTTGTTAATAGTGTAGGTATTGTTAATATTGTATTTATATGCAAGAATAGTTGTTTTATAAAAGTGTATTATTTATAATACTTTTATTTATTAAATAGATGAAACATGTACAAGACATTTTTTACAATTCTTATACAATTTATATGAGTTTTGATGCGATCATTATTGTTTCATACTAATTTGTTAATATTATTATTAAGTATAAATATTTGTAAATTCAATGTATTGAACACTAATACAATCTTATAAATACTCCGTAAAAACGACAATTTATTTAATATTAACAGTATACATTTTTATGTATGAGTATTATAATACGGTACTATAATAAAACCATAGGTTAAAATACTAAATTGGTCCCTAAACTTTCAACTTCGTTCCATTTAATTCCTTGAAGTTTCAAAAGTTCTAATTTAGTCCCTCAAGTATGGATTAAGCTTAGAAATGATCCCTACCGTTAATGTGGAGTTAACTTATCGTTAGAATCAAATAAAAAATATTATATTTGTTTATTTTTTTTCCTCAACCCATTTCTTCCTCTCTCCAATTTTTTCTCCCTTTCTCATCGGATTTGCTCGAGAAGCCTCTCTTTCTTTCACCGAGTATCAAATCTAGACTAATTCATAACACCAAACGAGTTCCCAATCTGAATTCTGAGCTCCACCAGAAGGATTAACAAACCCCTTTGTTGCTGAATTGATTCCATAAGTTCTTGTTTCATCGCCCTATCTCCAAATCCAGAATCAAAGTTTCCATTACACGACGCCATAAATCTCGACAAGATATCTTCAACCTCAGGGCTCGAAGATCGAATGAACCGATAATCCTCTCGCCAACACCGCCACCATCACCACCGCTGCCACCATTATTGCTCAAATGAAGACCTTCAGTTCCATCAACAAGACTCGAAAGCAGAGTGGTCGAAGCATAGGAATAACCGAAAGACCACCAGAATTATGGTGTTCTTGATGAGACTGCTAATTGTTTGTCGAATCGAAATTGATGAAATCAGAAATCCATTATCAAATCTTCTTTTTCATTCACTTTCTATACCTCACTTTCTTTATCCAATCATCTCATTCTCACCTACAACACTTTGCTCTATTTTCATACTGCCCAAATCACTCTCCATTTCCATTTTCTCACCAATCCACTCCATTTTTCTTGAAATTGTTAAGTTTTCTCATTGAGTCATGGTGATTTCTCCTATTTTCCCATCGAATCGAAATTTTAAAACCCTTAATTTTTTATGTTTTACCCTTCATTGCAGAAGAATTGAAGATGACGACGACGCCATCGAGGAACATTCTGTTTCGAATATACAAAATGGGACGTTTATTGAGGAAATGAAACTTTGTCAAGGCTTGATGACCCACGAATGTATCGCCATTAAAGTGGTGAAAGAAAAAGGCTGGAAGAAAAAAATGGAGGAGAGAGGAAGAGATGGGTTGAGGAAAAAAATAAACAAATATATTATTTTTTATCTGATTTAACGATAAGTTAACTCCACATTAACGATAGGGACCATTTCTAAGCTTAATCCATACTTGAGGGACTAAATTAGAACTTTTGAAACTTCGAGGATTTAAATGGAACAAAGTTGAAAGTTCAGGGACCAATTTAGTATTTTAACCTAAACCATATTATTTTTATATTCTACATTTGTGCAAGTTAGGGTTTCGTGAGAGCACCACCACCAATCACAATGATGTTGCATTTCCAGAAACTCAAAGACATGCTGAAAATATAAGAGAAAATACAAGAATATTATAATAAAACTATGTTATTTTTGCTAGAATTAATGACGTCTTAAATAAAATAAGAAAAGTGGAGTATGGAGCAAGTTAAGGAAGAAATTGGAGGAGGGAGAAAGTTAAGGAAGAAATTGGAGTTATATACTGTATTACGATGCTTAGTACGAGAGTATCATTTTTTTACTATTTTAATCAAATTATTACTCACAATTTTAAATATGTCACTCAATTATCAGTTACAATAAATATATATATATATATTACAAAAAGTTCATTGTAAAAGTTCTTTATATTAGTCCTTCACGTTGTTTTAGTATATATTGGTTGAGAAGAACCAACAAACCCTACATACATGACATTACTACTTTCAAATAATATAAAAGTCAAATACTAATTTTCATGATAAAATTTGTGACTATAATATTGAAATAGATTATTCCCAAACAATGAAATTACTAGGCCACCCTTTCATTCTTAATTAAATTTGTTTCATTCTTAATCAGGTAGAAAAGGTTATATTAAATAATAAATGACTTAAACGTAACAACAATGTATATGCATCTCAAAGTTTGAAATAACCAAAGTTTTCACCATAATTTTTTTTTTATTAATTATAGTTCACAATAAATTGATTAAATTTGATCAATTTTGAAATTCAAATGGTCTTGTAACTTTCAACTTTTTTTGCTTATAAAAAATGAGTTATTTCCAATATTTACTTCACCAACTTTAGGATCTACATTTTTTCTTAATTTTTGTACCCAATTCATTATTTTCAAGGAATCTTCAATATTCAAATCATTTAAAAAATATGGTGTTACATTTAAGTGAGGCACATGTCATCAATCAATATCTTGCATCAACTTTGTGACCTTACAACTATACTACCTTAATGAAGTTGGATAACATGTTTCGATTCAAAATTATCAAGTGAGCACGTCTATTTAAAAAAATGAGTGTATAGTTAGTGATTCAATTTTTTTTGTTGTTACTATTTGTTTTTTTGTTTCACTTTACCATTAATATATTGTTTTTTTCATTCCACCACAGTATATTGTTATTTATCTAAGATATATAAATGTGTATATATATATATAAACCTGCACGTATTGCAGTTGCATTTTTAGTCAATAATGGTTACACAAAAAAATATGAAAAAATTCTAAAATTGGAGAAAAACTACGGATGGAAAGAACTTCCACTATGTGAAAAATTGTTACAATCACACAGAATTCTCTTCCAGACCCTAATTACATGACTCCAATTACATAAACACTCTCTTCAAAGCTTAACTACTCACGTTCTTTGTCTCACTCTCCACAAGAGAATAAAAAACGAATTTAACTAGTGTTAGTAAACCAAACTTCAAGTGCTTTTGACGTTTACAGTGCTTGGAGCACACAACTCCCTTACATCTTTTCAATATGAGATAATTCACTTATAATTTATTTCCAAACCCAAAAAATTCCACCTTGGCAAGATATTTGAAGAATCCACACCTTTTTACTACAACATTGTCCTCTTTGACTAATATAATCTTCAACTCTGAGAATTATAA
Source organism: Sechiopsis laciniata (assembly GCA_037833695.1). NCBI lineage: Eukaryota > Viridiplantae > Streptophyta > Magnoliopsida > Cucurbitales > Cucurbitaceae > Sechiopsis > Sechiopsis laciniata. Next base: position 2,688 of record JBBMKA010066832.1, on the reverse strand, counting down.
CATACGCCACCATAAAACATTATACCGCTTGAAATATCACACTCCCATCTTCTTTGTCACATGTCGATACACCTTGCTGAAATTTATGGTGTAACTTCCACCAACTTGCATACCTGGAAGTTCTTCGGTCACCGACATAACTTCCACTACATACCTTGCATAACCACCGTGGTAAAGCAAAAATACCATAAGAATGATTTTTTCTTTCTTTAAAGAAAATCACCATCTTTTCTAAAAAGAGATACCATGTCAGCATCCGAACCCGAGCCCTTTGACGAACTTGCTCTGTTAAGATAATTTTCTTTCATATGACCAATCTATCTGCATTCCCAGTAGTCTTTCTTCTGCACAAAATTTTTCTTCTTTCCTTGATTACTTAACTTCATAGAACCTCTACTAAAACCATCACTGGACTCTACAAGATCATCATCACCGCTTAATCTTTTTATTTTAGAAGCATCACACCTTGGTCTTCCCTTCAAATTCTTGTGTAATTGAGTTTGTATCAACACATCTCTAACTTACACTTACCACAAGATGACGATCATCCTTTCATCAAATTTCTCCATGTCAACTTCATGGGATTCATAAAAGGTTGACATATCTTCTTTCCTCCTAGCAAACTTCTCGTGTGTAGTTTATTTCAAGAATTCTTTTCTAATGTGGAAGCTCAGACAAAACTGTAACCACAAAACATACTTAGAAATTTATAAAACTACATACCTAAAGCTCTGATAACACTTATCGGGAAAACACTTTTCCCTAATTACCGCAAGAATAAGCATAAATATAAATGAGAAATTAAAGGAAACAAAAAACTAGAAAGACACAAGACATTACGTGGAAAAACTCCAAAACTGAAGAAAATACCACAAATAGAAAGAACTTCCACTATGTGAAAAATTGTTACAATCACATAGAATTCTCTTCTCGGCCCCAATTACATAAACAGTATCTTCGAAACTTATACTACTCACAGCCTTTATCTCACTCTCGATAAGAGAAAACAAAAGAAATTTAACTAGTGTTAGTACACTATGTTTAAAATATTTTTGACTGGGATGCTTTAAAATCAACGTCACATACTTCTTTTATAGTGCTTGGAGCACACTACTCTCTTGCATCTTTCGGACGTGGACAATTCACTTCGGATATTTTTTTCAAAACCCAACAATCATACAAAAACTTAAATATCAAACACAAATCTCAGGAAAGGAATTGGAATAGAGCATTCTCTTTTTCATCCATTTCATCCAAAAAAAATGATAGACTAATTCATTCACGTTTTGATGGATTCTTCTACGTTATTTTTATTTACTTTTTTTTTTTTTCCTTTGTAATTTCATTTATTTTAGGTTGTGTATGGATCCCTTTTTTATTGATTGAATGAGGTAACCCTTTCGTATTCTACATTGTGCGTTTTGGTAGGAAATTCGATTTTTTTCGAGTAAAATCAATACAGTAATAATTGAAAAATAGAGTAATGTAAAAATCAATTAATCATACGATTGACCTGGGTATGTATACTTTAGCTTTTTTATTTTTCTTTTTTTCTTTTTTTGTTTTTTTTTTTTTTTGAAATCCTAACTTATATGTATTTAGTATAGATTCAAAAGTTTTTTTCTTAAAATAAATATATAGATTCAAATGTTGAAAATGTGAAAAAAAAAATGTACTTTTTTTTTCTAAACTTAATATTTTTTTACATTTTGATCGTCACTAAAATAGTTGCTTTCTAATAAACAAAATATTATTAAATAGTTTTCTTTCATGGGGAAACGAACATTAATGTTTTTTAGTGGTATAAAAAGAAATATGAACACTTATTTATTCATGAAAAGTCCTGTTGTATAAAGTGGGCAAATATTTATTAATTAGCTATATATTTGTTAGTTTACCTTTTAAAATCGTTTAATTTGGCCGATAAAATTTGTAAATCCGATATAGCACAATCATATTATAAGAAATTAATAGTCAAAAGTAAGGTTTTTTTTAACAAAAAAAAAAAAAAAAAACAAAAACAAAAGTAATGTTTGTTTAATCATGAAGAATATATGATAAAGGCTCCTAATTAATTATTCTAAAAAAGAGGCTCCTAATTAATTACAATGAGGATTGCTTGGTGGGGACTCGCTCTTCATAATGGTTTATTATGTACATTGTGATTGCATTAATGATCAAGCTAAGCTTCATAATGCATGGAGAGATAAACACTGCATGAAAGGTAAATTAGCAATTTAAACTAAATTGTAAGTTTTTATCTTTTTCATGCCATAAAATAGTACTTTTCGTTTTCATTTTTATCGATGAAAATTAGTGGAATATAGTAAATATTTCTAAGTCTATAGGTATGTATGTATCTTATATAATTAAACCTCTTTTGCTTAAACTCTAGAAAAAAAAAATGGGCTAGATATGTGTCTTCTTTTAGGTCAATTGATCCTGGTCTTGTTCGAGTTTATGATATGCCTTATCTAATTAAATTTTTCGTAGATCGAAGCAAATTAAATACTTAGATAAGAAGAAGTAAGAGAAAAAATAAGAACAAACAAAGATCAAGTTCACTTTCTAGAGGATGAGAATGAGAAAGTGAAACTTAATTCATAAAAGTAACACTACAAGAAAAAGTAGGTTGACCGACGGTTTTTTTACCGTCGGCTAAAAAACGTCGGCCAAAATATGCTTAGC
>JBBMKA010066801.1:0-16441 GCA_037833695.1 Sechiopsis laciniata | reverse complement strand
AACTCATGATTGGAATGTTTTTATTTTTACTGTTTTTACTTCCATGCATGCTGAGTAAGGACTAGGTTTAGGACCATTTTTGGGTCGGGTCCTTACAGTTACCTTGACTCTTTAACTTTCGCTTAAGCATGACATTAATCACTAATTCTTGTGGAGTTGATTTTTACTTACATTAAAATTTGCTACAACAGAACTGTGTATACTTACACACGCTTTGAGAACCACACACATTTCGCTCAAACAGAATAGAGATTTTGCTTAAGCGAAATTCAAGCTGCAACATCACGATTCTCTTTAATTATTATTTCTTTAATTTGTGTCTTGGAAATTCTCCAACAACATTCATATAAAAAAAAATAATTATCAATTTAGTTAAAATATATTTGAACAACTTCCTAGGATAATATATATCTTCAAGCAAATTAATATACTCATAACAATAAAATAGTCTAAAAAATATCAAACCACATTTTTTAAGTAGGAAGATTAAATTGATATTATATTATAGACTATGATTAACACAAAAATCATAAATAAATAAATAAATTTATTTATTTGGCAAAAATGAAATTGAAAAAATATAATTAAAAAAAAAATCATATCAAATCACTTTATTAAGAAAACAAAAAAAAAGTGTCCATGAACTTAATGAAAATTATACTTTGCTCGACTTCAACTTATTATTTAATATTTTCAAACTTCATTTTTTCACATTGTTAACCATGTGTTTAAAATCAACAAACAAACATTGCACTCAAAATAAAAACAATATTTATAAGAAATTACTAAAGAAAATTCTCTCAATATATCTAGTTGTTAGAGATTAAAGTTATAAACCTTTCAAAATCCACCACTAACAATACTTAAATGCAAAGTTATAAAATGAATTTAGTTTTTTTTTACATTAAAAAGAATTTAGTTGTAGAAATAAGAATATGAAACTTTTTATATTCTAACCTCCTCTTATTTGTTTAAGTACATGGCCTCCCATAATCAAATATTTACATTTATTATATATTAAAAATAATATTTATATAAGAATGAGTTATGCAATGTGAGAATGCGAAAAGATGTCCACTACTAAATATTTTATTTATTAAATTAAACATTAATTTTTAAATAATATAAATTAAAAATATATATTAATTTAAAACACGGAGTATAAATTATTTTTTACCAATTCAATTGTTGAATAACATTATATAGCTTTGCAAGAGATGGGATTTTGGTGTCTAAGCAATGGCCCTCCAATAACATGAGATAATAAGTTGGACTCCTCCTACTGACCCTTTTTATAAGATTAATACGGATGCGGCAACTAATGTGGAGAGACGAAGAAGTGGTTTTGGTGCTATTGCGAGAAATGTGCGTGGGGAGGTTATGTATTCAGCTTACGAACCGGTGGAGTGGATAGTGGATGCAGAATTGGTTGAAGCTTTGGCAATCCGAGAAAGTGTGTCTTTCGCAATTGAGATGGGCCTCGATTTTGTGGAATTGGAATCTGATGCTCAGCGAGTGATTGAAATGTTAAATGGACGGTTGGTGTGTCGTTCGAAGGTTGGTCTTATCATCAAGGAAACGCTACAACTTGCTCGTCGACTGAAATTTGTTAAATTTTCGTGGTGCCGGCGCCAGGCGAATTTGATTGATCGTTGTCTTGCCCGATTGGCTGCTCAAGAAGAGGGTGATGGTTGGTAGATGGAGGAGTGTCCTCCTTGTGTGTTAAGTTCTTACCTTTCAGATTTGCAAAGAGTGTCGTCCCGTGTTCGGGAGCATAGTTTATATAAAATGCAAATTCATAAAAAAAATCATATCAAATCACTTTATTAAAAAAATAAGTGTCCATGATCTTAATGGAAATCATACTTACGTTCAATTTTAAATTTTTATTTTAACATTTTCAAGCTTCATTTTTTCCATCTTCCAACATGTGTTTAAAATCTAACAAACTAACACACTCAAAATAAAAACAATATTTGTAAGAAACTGTTGAAGAAAATTTCCTTTATATATAGTTGTAAAAGCTTAAAGTTATAAACCTTTTAAAATTCACCACTAATCCTACTTAAATGCAAATTTATAGAAGGAAATTTTTTTTTTACATTAAAACGAATTTAGGGGTAGAAATAAGAATATGAAACTTTTCATATTCTAACCTCTTCTATATTTGTTTAAGAACATAGCCTCCCGTAATCAAATATTTACATTTATTATATAAGAATGAATTATGTAATGTGATAATGTGAAAAGATGTCCACTACTAAATATTCTACTTATTAAATTAAACATTAATTTTTAATTGATGTAAATTAAAAAAAATATTAATTTAATACACGTTGGAGTATAAATTATTTGTTACCAATTCAATTGTTGAATAACATTATATATTCCCACATTTATCAATTAGTTGTAAGAGATTAAAGTTATAAACTTTTAAAAAATTTACCACTATTAAATGTAAATTCATAAAAGGAATTTAATTCTAGAAATAAGAATAAGAAACTTTTCATATTTCAATCTCCTCTATATTTAATTGGGTAACCTCCCATAACCAAATATTTATATTTATTATATATTAAAAATAATATTTATATAAAAATGGGTTATGTAAAGTGAGAATATGAAAAAATGTCCACTATTAAATATTTTATTATTTAAATTAAACATTAATTTTTTAATAATGTAAATTAAAAAATGTATTAATCTAATACACATTGGAGTATAAATTATTTTTTACTTATTCAATTTTTTTTATAACATTATATATGCTTCCTCACGTTTATGAATAGAGTAAATATATGTTTTTATGGTTATTAGTGACATCATTTTTAATTTAAAAATTCGTTAAAGTAAGACTACATATGCTCTTCAAGCAAATTTATATAACTATAAAAACAAAATAGTTCAAAAATAATATTCCTATAAAACTGAGATAATATGAAATATTATATTGTAGCTTATAAATTATTATTTTAACACAAAAATCAACAATTGGAAATTTTTTGTTAAAGATCATAGTTTATATAAAACTCCATAGAAATATCATTATTTTTATAACAAAATAAGCTAAATACAATTATATAAAAATATGTTTATAAACTTAACTAAAAGCACTTACACTTAACTTCAAGCTATTATTTTAATATCTTCAAACTTCATTTCAACATCTTCAAGTATGTCTTTAAATTCAAAAAACTAACCTTGCAACAAAAACAAAAATAATATCGAAGTTAAAGAAAGTAATCCAACAAAAAACATTATTAATATTTATATAAAAACAATTAAAAAGAGAGAAAACAAACTTAAACTAAAATGGAAAAATTCAAATGTTTGTAAGAAAATGTTGAAGATCATTGTCTATATATAGTTGTAGGAGATCTAATTTGAGACCTTTTAAATTCCACCATTAACAATACTTAAATACAAATTTATAAATTGTAGAAATAAAAACAATTTTTCATTTCTAAACTCCCCTATTTATTTTATTATTTATTATTTATTTATTTATGATATATTAAGAGTATATTTATGTAGAAATGAGTTATGTGAGGTTAGAATGTGGAAAGATGTTTTAACACTTAACTTTATTATTATTTTTTTTTAATGTACCAACTAAGAATTGAACCGAGACCAAACAGTAAACTGAAATGCAGTTTAACTGTCCAGCCATCAAGCTTCAATGCCATTTGGTAACACTTAACTTTATTAAGTAAACTAAGCACTAGTGTTTAAGTAAATTAAGAATTAATGTTCCAATAAATAATGTAAATTTTAAAAAAATATAATGTTTTATTATACACGTTGGCAGAAATTTGTTTCTACGAATTTCAATTTATAAAAACAATGGATTAGTGAAATGTTTGTCTTTATAAATTTTTAGTTAAATAATAATAAATGAATCAAATTAATGGTCGGTGGGTACTAAGTTACAATAATCAATGATGGACATTATTGTTTTGTATATAAGTGAACATTATTTTAACATTATTTTTTTTAAAGAGAAAATGGCACATTTTGTAAATATATAATATGACTTATGAGTAAAATCGTTCAAAAATGATTCTCTCCCTAAACCACATTTTAAGGTAGTAAGATAAGATAAGATAAAAGGGAAACTATAATGGATGCCCTACTCTAAAGTATTTCACAATCTATGTAAAAATAAAAATAATTGCAAACTTATTTATCCAATTATTTTTAATTACTTATATGAAAGATAATTTATTATTATATTTTTAGCATCAATTTAGATTTTCTTTTAATATCATTCTACTCCTAAAAAATTTCTAGGATAGAGATTCATAAATACATTTCCTTAATTTTGTAATAATAATGAGATTTTATTTTAAGAAGGTTTAACCAAACCTCTCTCATCATTTTTCGCGACAAAATCTCTCATAGTTGCAGACCTTAATTTTTAAGACGGACACCTTTTTCGGCTAGTTTGTGGGATGTTTTTTATTCAAATGGTATTGGTGTGTATTCGGTGATAATTAGAAGAATCTGCGAGAGGCCAGCATTGTAGATTTTAACTATCGAAACAAAATTTTGTGTGTCGTTATTCTCTTTCTGAGATTTACAGTAGTTAAAGAGGATAGCCAAATTGAACCCTAAATTTTATCGTTGTGGAAGCTCAAAGAAATACTATTTAATAATAATATCGTATTTTAAAAATACAAGTTTCATCAACTTAATCAATATCGATATTATTGTGCAAATGTAAATAGAGTTCTTTGTTTCTATTTTCATTATACATTGAAGGTTTACAAGGCCTTACTTAAATAGGGAGAAACCCTAGGTTAGATAAGGCAACAATTGTACAAAAAGGGAAGAACCATCCAACAGTAAAATATACGTATGGAAGGGAGAATAAAATTACATTATGAAAGAATAAATCACACTAATTTCAGGGTAAATTAATACTCCCCCTCAAATTGGTGCAAATATGTCTATCATGGCCAACTTGTCAATCAATCTATCAAATTGTAACTTTGTCAGACCTTTAGCTAGGTCATCAGTGATTTGATCTATTGTAGGTTAGTTTGGTATGCATATCACACCGGTGTCAATTTTCTTATTTATAAAATATTTGTCAACTTCGATATGTTTTGTTCTATCATGAAGAATTGGGTTGTAGCAATGGAGATAGCTGTCTTATTATCACAATAAACTCGTATAGGTGTTCTCTGCATAAAGTTTAGTTCTTCCAGGAGTCTTTTTATCTAGATGCCTTCACAAATGCCATGAGCTAATGCCCTAAATTCTGCTTCAACACTTCTTCTCGCTACAACACTTTGCTTTTTTACTTCTCCATGTAATCAAGTTTCCTCCTACAAAAGAGCAATAATCTGATGTGGATCTCCTATCTGTGGTACTTCCTGCCCAGTCTACATCCGTATAAATTTCAATACTAAGATTATCATATTTTTTTAAAAAATATACCTTTTTCCTAGAGTTCATTTTAAGTATCTTAGAATTTTGTAGATTGCATCAAAGTGATCTGATCCTGGAGCATGCATAAATTGACTTACCATACTAACTGCAAAGGCAATATCTTGTCGAGTGTGAGATAGATAAATAAACCTTCCTACAAGTCTCTAGTATTTCTCTTTATCTTTTACCTCTGTCTCAACTGCTACTTCCAGTTTTGAACTATCAAATTCTTTAAATAAGTTTGGAAACAAATATTTCAAATAAGTAAAACATTGATGTCCTAGCATATGATGCCAAAGTAAGATAGATTCTTTAACAGTAGAAGAACTAAACATAACTTAAACCCTAAGCTTTGTTACTAATAGGTAATTCCTCAAAATAGTATAGCCTTCTAGCATTCTAGCACGTCCAACCATCTCCCCAAACTCTTGATCCTGAAAAGTACAGTAAGTTGGAAAGAATGTAACATAACATTTAGCATCTTTAGAAATTTTACTGAAAAATAATAGGTTACATGCTAATTTAGGGACATGTAGAACATATTTTAAAGTCAGAGTTTTGTTTAAACAAATAGTTCTACTTCATCCAATAGAGTTGAAGCTACCATCTGCTATTCTAATTTTTTTCATTGGAACATAAAGGATTGTATGAGACAAAAAAGTTGTGATAAACTAGTCATATGGTCAAATGCCCTAAAATCTATAATCTATGGAGAGGAATTAAGACAAGATAAGGCTAAAGGATAGTTACCTGATTGTGCCAAGGAAACACTAGGATTACCATATGATGTGATCTACAACAGTTTTAGGAGTTTATTAACTTGTTCTTGATTGAGAGAATTGGAGTCGACAATATTGGTAGTAGATGAAGTAACTTGACTAGTCATATGATGTTGGTTATTACTTTTTTTCTGGTTTGAAAGTCTTCCAATTTGCAGGTTTACAATGAGTTTTCCAACAGGTCTCTCGAGTGTGTTGAAGTCTGTTATAGTGATCACAGCATACTTGAGGCTTGTTGAATTGAGTTGAGGCTTTATTAGCAATTGCATCAGCTATCATTGCAGAATTCTCAATTGTACTGACAGGTTTTTTTACAAGCATTACATGTCGACGGCTTTCCTCCCTGCGTACTTTAGAATAGACTTCATTTATAGATGGAAGAGGATTCTTACTGAGTACTCAACTTCAAACTTCTTCAAATTCATCCTTCAAGCCAGCAAGAAAATCATATATGAGATCATTCTCCAAATTCTTATTGTGTTGAGTTTGATCGTCAGTCGATTTCTAGTCATATGTGTTAAATAAATCCAGGTCCTGCCACATCATTTTTAGTCAGTGTATGTAGTCTGTGACAGAATCTTCATCTTGGTGAATGTTTCTTAATTTGAGCTTTAATTCATATACGAGATTGATTCCCCAAGTCAAAGTACATTTGAGTAATGCTATCCCATAATTCCTTTGTCGTTGCATAACACATATAATTGCGATATATTCTTTCACCATAAAATTCTCTGCATCTCATGTAGCATACAATTGGTCATTCAAATCAAGCATTTTTTTTTAATCTCTAGTAATGTAGCCAATTTTTTCTTGTCCATGAATATAGAGTCTAACACTTTGGGACCAAATGAGAAAAGTTTCTCCATCAAGTCAGATTGTTGTTATTTGGACACTTGGATGGTTTCATGAAATAGACTCCTTAGTCATTAGTGACTTACCTTCAGACATTGAAGAAAAGAAAAGTAATTTGGAATAAGTACTGAAAAATACTAAAAAGAAAATAAAAAGCCCAAACAATTTGATTGACTAGTTCAATATTCGTTATTCCACCAGAATAAGTACTCAAATAAAAAGCCCAAAAAATCTTCTATAGTTTGGACAAGAAAAGAGCTCAAACTAATAATAATAAGGGTGAATTAGGGAAATAGCTAGTATTGGAAAAGTTAATAAACAAATGTCTAACATTTTAAAAAGTTTAAATAATTGTCTAAAACTTAAATTCTATAATTAGTTAATTAAATAAATAAATTATAATCGACCATTATACCCTCTCTTATTATTAATTAATTTTATTTTAGATTCTTTATAACTACCTACCAAAATCATAGATATTATATTTTGTAAACCAAATCTAAAAAGGAAACAGTCCATCGAAGCCATTTTTTTAGGAATATAAAATAACTAAATAATCAAAGTTAAAATATAATTTCAAAAATATCACCATCAACTCATCAAGGATCATTTGAAGTGTTCAAGTTGTACATCTGTGTGTATGAGGCAATCTCTGTAAGGATGCTTCAAAATTTAAAATTGGAAAATAGTTGCAGAACTCTGATCACCATAGATTGTACATCCGCTTACAAACCCGTTAATTTTATTAATGCAAGGATGGATATTTTTCTTGAAACATAATGTAAAGTAATGATTGAACAAAAGCATACATTACATACGATGACTCCATAATTAGTTTAGTGGTGGAGAATGGGTCTAACTCTTGGCATCCGCGATGTGACTTCCATTGCTTGTCCCGGTATCTTTAAGGGGTAAACATTTGTAGTTCGTACACTATTGGACTTTGTTGGGGTGCGACTTCTTATGTAGGTTCTAATCAACATATTGCTACGTTAAAAGTGGTTTACAATGAAGGTGAAGGTAGCGATCGATGGCAGCATGATTAGGGGTTGCATGAAAGATAAAAGAAAAATAAATAGAAGAGGATATACAAATGTTGTCTCTTTCATCCCAAATTTTTTTCGAAGAGTGAGCGATGTGACTTCCATTGCTTGTCGCGGATATCTTTGAGAGGTAAACATTTGTAGGTCGTACATGACTGGACTTTGTTGGTGATTGAATCATGCACTGTGTGACTTCTTCTGTACATTCTAATCAATAGATTGCAACGTTAAAATTGGTTTATCGTGAAGGTGAAGATTGCGATCGATGGCAGGTGTATTATGTGATTGGGGATGCGTGAAAGAGGAAAGAAGAATAAATAGAGACTAATCTCGTTCTAAAAGACTATTCTCGTTTTATTTAATATATTTTAGTTTATATGAAAATTTGAATTGAATATCTATTATTTAAAATACTAAAAACGAATTAAATAATAATTTTTGTTGGTTCTTTTGTTTAATTATGAGAGAATGTCACTAATATCAATATTTTTTTCCTTTTGTTTGAGATAAGATAATATATGGATTTAAGTTTGAAAGATATCATTTTAAAATAATATACTAGTAATAGAAAAATAGAATTAATTGAAGGGTTGTTGTGGAAGAGGATTCCTTGATCTTAAAGCATATTTGATTTTTTTTGGGTAAATTTTGGCAATTGGGGGATAGGTTATTTTGGGGATTGAAATATCTCTCTCACATAAAATAAGCCATCCATTTTAATGGTTGAGAAGAGTAGATATTCTATGAATATTTTTAGAAAAAGTGGACATTATTTACTAAATAAATTATTTCTAAACTAATATGTGTTGGAAATAAAAGAGCCCAAAAAGTTTAATAGTAATAAAGTAAATGCTAAAAAAGAAGCCAAACTTAGCAACAAAATAATAAAGACTCACAAGAAAACTTATTTTATTCAATGTAATCAACCCACCAAATAAAAATGGTCCACGATAAAACGTGGATTTTGTAGAAGAGGTTCAAGCAGCCACACGAATCTTGAAAATAGTCAGCAACTCAATGAACAGAGTACTAGATTTGGGTTGCAAAGTGGGCACGGGTGTAGATCTGGGTCAAAAATTAAAAGCAAGAATCAAATAGTCAGAGCAATCAAACAGAGTCATTCGAATCAAAACAACTAGGGCAAATCGAAGCAATCTTAACGAATTGCAGCAGAAATCTCTACTTAAGGCTTCGATGTGCGAAATCGTTGTTCAGAATGGACACGACCTACTGTTATGTCTAAGTAATGCGGCGATGTTGATCACCGGCGAGGTTCGAGAACAAATAAGCAGTAGAGATGGTAAGCCTTTTGTAAAAAAAAATTTAGGATTTTGAAGAAAGCTTTAATACCATGTGCAAATGTAAATAGAGTTCTTTGTTTCTATTTTCATTATACATTGAAGGTTTACAAGGCCTTTCTTAAATAGGGAGAAACCTTAGGTTAGATAAGGTAACAATTTTACAAAAGGGAAGAATCATCCAACAGACACACACACATTATAGTTAATTACACAAGAACACAATTGTCTAAAAAAAAAATTACACAAGAACTCAAGATATTTTAAATACATATGATATAAATGTTTTTATGTTTTTATGTTGTTTGGCAAACACACACACCCATATTATAGTTAATTACACAAGAACACAAGTGTCGCAAAAAATAATTACACAAAAACACAAGATATTTTAAATATATATGATATAAATGTTTTTATGTTTTATTGTTAGGCAACGTTATGATTGTGAAATCTAGCTTGCAGGCTATTGTTGTTGTTAAGGAGTCCATGTGACTCAAACATTTGTTATTGAAAATGTGTGATTTTGAATGCCCAATTTGTTTACATTATGATACCTTGAGTGTATTGGCATTGTTTGATGATTTTTCCTTTCATGATAGTTTTGAGCACATAAGTGATACATTTTGTTATGTCAGAGATGTTGTTTGTGAGAACAGTTTGGTGTTGCCATTGGTGAATTAAGTTCACATTACTGCTAATGTTCTGACATTTTGTTAACTTCTGAGGTTTTGAAAACTGTTATGATTTATTGATGTTGAGCAAGTTGTGATGTAGTCCTAATGTTATAAATTGTGATGCATTCTAAATAAGATGTTTCCTCATGTCATTATGATATGTTCTTCAAGAGGGTAATTTGTAGTTGTGAATCTCATATCCTTACCTTGAGCTATTTGACTAACATTGGTTAGGTTTAGTTAAGTTTTTGCTAGCTATAACAATTCAAGTGAGATTTGTACACCATATTTAAGGCACATAATGGGTAGGATTAGTTTTTAAGAGAGTTCATCCACCAAATTGTAAGTCATTTTGAAGTTTCTCTTGATTGCCAACTGTAATGAGAATTAATCTATAAAATTCTAAAAAGTGGACGTAGGGATGTTTTCGAACCATTATACATTGGTGTGTTGATCCTTTCTCCTTATCTTCTTCATATATTTTCATGTTTACGTCAAATTGTGCCGTCAAATTGTGCTTTGCATTTGGTTCAATTTGGAATATTCTACAAACTTAACATTCAGCTTAATTGATCCGGCACTTTAAACAACAATTGGCTTAATTTAACTCAACATACATAAGTCTGTATGCTAAATGTCGATTAACTTAACCCCATCAACTTAAGTTAACATTGAACTTAACGTAACCCAAGTTATAGTAGTGTTAATCCTGTTGGATATAGAGGGTAGGAGCATGCATTTTGCACGGAGGAAGTGTGTGAATAATAAAAATTTTCACAATAATTAATCCAGTTAATTATCTTTGATTAATCTAATTAATCTATAGGCAAAACTCTGGGTGATTGACATGTTATTGTTTAATTATACTTACATTGACTGACGTCTCAAATCTAATATGGCAGGTCTTTATGTTGAGTAGGATGGACTATTCCCCGTGGACGATCTCAAACGATCTCCTCCGCTTTTCCAAGCTATGGTTTCTTGGCTATAACTGAGTACTGGTGGGAAGTCTTTAGAGAAGGGAGCAGAAACTTTGTCAGTATAGTCTGACTATAGAGGAGAGAAAAGATCTCAGCTTTCAGAGAGGTGTTTCAACTTTGTGAGAAATGTTACTCTGAAATAATATGGGATGAGAATGAAGACCTCCAAGACCTCCTATTTATAGTAGACGAGTGGTTGTTCCAACTAAGAAATTTCCAATATGAGTCAAAACAAACTTATGCACTTTTTCCATTTAATTTTCGAAAATTCCATATATTGTTTTGTTTACTTTAATTGATATTTATCCAATAAATTCCAATTCCATAATATATCCTATATATTATAAATAAATAATAAATGTATAATTAATATATCCAATATATTAATTCTCTACTTTAATAATTATCCAATAATTATTAACACAATTAATATGTCCAACATATTAATTACTGTGATCTCTTAATTAAATAATTATTTATAATTAATTTATCAAATAAATTAATTTCTTCTTATTAATATTTATTCAATAAATATTAAATTAATATATCAAATATATTAATTAGCAAGTTTAATAAATTAAACTTTATGCTCCCATTAATTATGTCCCACATAATTAATATGTAAATTTGAACTCTTCAAACTCACTCTCTAATAAAACAGTGTACCAGCAAGCTAGCCCAGGGATTGATGGACCTATAGGATGAAAGCTACAACGACTTGGGATCCAATCCCTATTCGTTAACTCCAGTCTTATTCCACTAAAGGATTGTGCTAAACGTTTTCGTACTATAGGACAAGTTAACGTCCACAGATATAATCGGTCATTTGTCATATGATCCTTGACGAGCTTGTCCGTAATTCACAGCAAGGACAAGAAATCTGTTCTACCTCAGTGATTACATCTTTCTCCTTAAGCGCCACTAATTTCTCTAATGAACAAGTGTTTATAGTCCAACTTTAAATCAATGTCCTCTCAGGTCAATGAAAGGCGAGATCCCTTTGTCCAAGCCCCTGAGTTCTTAAAAGAACAACTCTACATCTTCCTCAAAATTCGGAAAGGCATGAATTCCTTCTTGTGACATTGTGTTTTCAGCCACCCACTACGACAATCCCCAACGTGGGAGGCTTATTAACCTAACGTTGTTTGGCTGGTCTCACCATTAAATGACGCTTTCATAAAGTAAGAGTTCACAACCCACTCAGGATTAAGATCACATCTATAACAGAATTACTAGATCGATCATAAAACTTATGGTCTCATCTTATGCAAAAACTCCTTTTTGCATAGGCACCCCCACTCACATGTCTCCACATGAATAACCACGATCAGGTTGTCTACAACCTATGCAAAGCGGCCTGTACCAAGAGTGTCACCAGGACTTAGGTGCCCAGCCTTAGTTTATATACTATAGACGTTTTAGGTTATTAACTTGGAACTAGATTCACTTGTATGTCTTACATACTTGTCCAAGTGTACATCCAAATAACCATGGAAATATCGCTATTAAATCAATTAATGTGATAATGCTGAACAACGCTTGTATATTCAATGCGCAATTAATAAAAATAATAACCTTTACTAATAACTGAAATATAACATTAAGTGCCTAACATTAAATGCTTGTTCTTTAATACAAACTACCAGGCCTTTAGGGCACAATCCCTAACGAATCCTGCCACCAAACATGCCCAGAAGGTCGAAACTATTAACAAAAGAAATATAATCAACAAAAAGATATCTTAAGTGCGTGTCTATGGCCAAAAGGTGTTACAGATTCAAATCCTCATACCTTATTATAGAGTTTTCAAAATGTCATTTAGAATAATACACTTATTGTTGAGATATGCCTTGAACAAATTAATGCCCTATGATTAGTTAGTCGGGGGTCTCTCTACCTGGTCAACGAGTGGAGGTGCATGGGCAACTCCCCTATTCATAAATAAATTCCCAATTCGTAAACGTATTCTGCATTCGTAAATGCATTCGGTATTTGTAAACACATTCGTATTAAGGCCTTTTATGTATTTGGGCCTTTTTTAATCTGTAATAGGGTTTAATGAGAGTGCATATATAAACTTGAATTAAACCCTAGCCGCATTATGATGTTCATTCTGTTTTTGACTCTCCTTAATAAAATGGTCTCTCTCTCTTCCCATGCACTATCTAACACAACATTGTTGAACCACGTAAATTTATGTGTTGTTTATTCTCGCTCATTTTCTTTATTTTTGATTGCTTGGTGATTGTCGTTTTCATAACACTTATTCATCTAACTTTTTTTAAATATAGAAAATTGAAACATGTTTAAGTTTAGTCACCTTTATAAAAATAAAAAATAAAAGAAGAAATGAAAGTATCAAGATTATCAAAGAATTTCTTTATATTATAGTATAATTTTCAAACTTTATTGTTACATTTAATTTAGAATAGTCAAATTCTTCATTTATTTTAAAGGATGTTAAACCAAAAAAAAAAAAAAAAACTAAACTAAACTAAAGAATGAGAAACCTTATATTCTAATTTCAAAAACAAAAAAAACAACTGATTCAATTATTTCAATAAGAAGATAAATTATGTTAAAAATCAGAAATTGTTCTCTTGTTACGACAATACAAATTATCACGCCCATATTAACTATGATAATATGAATTATTTATGTTATAAATAAATTGGCTTTGACTTCAATTAATTACAATTTGATAAAATTAGCCTAATTGAATTAAAATGTATTTAGGTTAATAAAATGCATTTTTAAGTCTAGGTTAATTAAAAGATTTATTAATTAATTAAGGATTAGTTGGGTTTGTTATCTAACCATATGAGATATAATTGGGTGCATTCTAACTACATTAAATCCATGTAAACCAACTTAGTTAATCCTATAAATATGATATTTAAATAAGAATTCAAGTTAAGCTTTTGATTCTAGTTTTACATTTGAGAGAGAATTTATTAAGTGATTTGCATTTAGTAAATTGGAAGAAACAAAAAATGTGAGGTTGTTTTGAGAAAAAGGGAAAGAAGGGAAATTTTGAAAAAAGAAAGAGGAGGAGAGAGAAAAGGAGGGAGCAAATCATCCCCCTCTCCTTCAACGCACCACAGCAAGTTTAAGAACCTCACTGTGGGGGTTCTTTTGTTTCAAGCCCAAAATCTGGGAAGCCTTCAATCACACCCTCCGGCCACTGGCAAGACGCTGGCGACGGTCGCCATCCCTTCGTTTCAGTTGCCATTCAAAATTTGTGCGAAGATCTATTTGGTTTTCGTGTTTTTGTTTTGGTGAAATAGGTTTGAAGAAAGGTGTGATTTTTTTAAGCAAATTTCAGGTTTCTCTTAGCAAAGCTTGAGGAAGAGATTCTTGCTTAGGAGAAGCAAAATCTCTTGGTTCTTTCTTATATCCAACAAGGTGGTGCGTATTCTTTTCCCTCACACTTTGTAATTTTTGGTTTCTTTGGTTTAGATCTCAAATGTAAGTTGTAATAGTCTATGGTTTTGTTTACTGTTGTTAAGATCGAACTTTTGTAACGAACCCCTCTAATAATATTGACTCGCTCAAGTATCAATACTTGAAAATAGTGGAATAGGGCTTACGCGCCGAACCACTTTAAATCACCGTGTCGAAACCTCTCTTCTCTACGCTTTTAATTTTGTTGCTGGAATGGTTTTATTGTTGCTGCCATATTTTATCCAGATTTGAAAAGTATGTTAAATCTATCTTAGAGTCTCGATATTAAAGAACCGAAACAATATATGCTTAGGATAGGTTCTTGAAATATATTAGTTTAGAATCTTGCATATTTAGAAAATTCTTGAAATTACGATTCTTGTGTAATTTTTCTAAATAGTGTGTTCTAGAAATAAAAGTCTTTAGGAATAGCATCTAGTATATTGTTTTTGATAAATTCTTTATTTGTTTGATAATAAAGATTCATTGATTATACTTAGTTTCTTAAAGTCTTTTACTACAATAAATTTCTTGAAAAAGAACTTTGCTATCGGTTTCTTTTCTTTGAATTTCAAGGATGACTACTAAGTTCGAGGTTGATTGATTCGATGTTAAAGGAGATTTTGGTCTATGAATGTAACACCCCTAATTTTTATTAAGTTCTAAGGAAGATTAATTAAACTAAAGGGTTAATTTTTTAAACTATTTTTGAAATCCCTAACTTTATATTATTTTTCCCCAAGCTTCAAAATGGGTATTTGTTTTATTGAGTTGTTTTAATTTTAAATAAATCATTTTACTTTTATATGTGGTTAATTGAGAAATTTAAATGATAAAAGAAAGGTTAATTGGGTAAATATCAAAATGACTTTATGGCCTAGGGTTTTTCTCATTTAAAAATGGAAAGGGGTTCTTAATAAATAGAAAAAAAAAATGAGGTGTTGTTTGCTCTCTCTCTCCCTCACACTTTTGCCTCAGTCGCCAGAAAGCCATCAATCCCTTCCCCAATCTCCATCGATCTGAGCCCTCCATCTGATCGCAACCCCATCCCCTTCATCCAACCATCCATTTCAAGCACTAGATGAGCGCCACGTGTCTCATTCTCAGCCAGCCCAAGTGCAGTGCTTCCCCTCACGCATTTTGCGTTCCGTCTCCGGCAATTGCAGGTGTTTTCTGGTGGTTCTTCTCCGTCGCAAGCCAACCACCTGCTTGCGGTTCACATTGATGGTGGAGCAGTCGACGCTGTCGTCGTCTCCAAACAGTCCTTCTAGTGGTTCCAGCTCACTTCGAACAGCCTTAGCGTCAACCTCGGAGGCGAGTTCCACTCACCGACAGCTGCGAGTTTGGCTCACCGCGAAGCCATTCCAAACTCCTCCCATTCTCAGCGCCGTCATGGGTAAGTCTGTCCTCTTTTAGAACTTGTTTCCAAGCTTCAGCCTCACCATCAATGGAATTTTTCGACAAGTTGAGTTTGAAACCCCCTCTGTGATCAATTTCTTTCTTCGTAGTTTCTAGGAGCTAGAGGAGCCCGTTCGTAAATCTGAGACCAGTTCCGTGACCAGGAGAACGATGAAGAGTTTGAGGTAAGGTTTGTTGGATTTGGTGGCGACGCGCCGCCTGCGGCTGGCCACGTGTTGCCACATTCCGGTGACGTGTTGCCAGCACAGTTTTTCAACCCCATTCATGTGGTGAGCTCTGTTTTGGCTAGTTCGACTTTGGTTGCTCGTTTTGTTGACTTTTACTCGTGTTTCTATCTTTAGGTTCTCTTGGGTTTCATTGTTTACTCGTCGCTTAGCTCGTGGGTTCTCCTGGTGTTTCGATCAAGTCGTCAGGATAGTAAAAAGTTTCATTATGAACTGGGTTTGTTGCCTAAAGCATGTAAATAGTGGCATGTTAGGATTTACGAGAATTAAATGTTGGATGACTTGTTTCATG